>OY992514.1:7680655-7893655 GCA_963921215.1 Scoparia ambigualis
TTCCCCTTTTATTTTATTTTTTGTTTTTCTTCTTTATTTAGTAAGTATTTCTATTCTGTTAGAATAATGTATTTAAAAACATAAAAATGTATTTATGTAGTTATAAGATAACCATCGGCTGATGAGTACTTTAAGTTTTTAGACATTGAACCGGTTAAATTTAGTAATGATTTTTCAATATATTTGTTTAGCCTATGTTCACACAGCTGTGCATCTGTGTATAAGTTATAGTTTGTTTATGTAAAACTTTATTCAGTATAAACTTGTTTTATTTTCATGATAAGTTTTAATAAAAATGTTAAAGTGTAGCTTGTAGCTATAGATTTATTTTATTTAGTAAGGTTTTTCCAGCGAAAAACATTGAAAATAAGAACTTAGTATGTACTTATATTTTTATTTTAAAATCCTTGATATGCCAAGAACCAAGATTTTTACCATGCATGTTGACGAGTTCATACACTAAGGGTGACAATTTTGCTTTAATTTGACATTTAATATATTTAGATTTAGGAGTAAGTGTCTTTGAGACATATATGTCTTTGTCACTTTGGTAATAAGTTTTACGCCAAACAATATCACCCACACTAAATTCACAATCTTTACGACGTAGATTGTATGGACCACAATTCTTAGTATGAGACCTTATTGAGGATCTTTGTACCTGGTTGAACACTTTAGTCGTATTCTGTTTCTTAGTTATAGGCAAGGTACCCATTATGTCATTAGTAGACTTTTGAATTGATCCAACACATTTCCTAGGACGACCCATTAAGCTTAGAGTAGAGTGCTGAGCACGTTTATGTGAATTACATGAGTCACAATTATTAACAAAATTGGCTACGTCTTTTTGCATACCAGGCCAAAAATAATTCAGCGATAAACTTCTTAATGTTTTAAAAATTCCCAAATGTTTAGAAGTAGGACTGGTATGATTTTTCTGTAGAATATCCGCTTTAAATTCGTTAGGAACAACTTCCTTCCATGTGAATTTCTGATTTTTAGAATTCATATTTTTAATGAAGCGATAAAGTTTATAATTGGATATTCTATAATTTAAAAATGAAGTGGGAGACGACAGGCAACCATTATAAATATTTAGATACCATGGATCCGACACATTAGGTGCGGCTTGGTTATTATTATCTATAGCTGCTGTAGATATAGCACAAGTGTTCGAATTTAGCACTAAGCAATCCAGCTCACTGGGAAATAAATTAAAAGCTCTCCAGAAATCCATTCCCAAGATAAGATTATCTTTGATCTCAGGGACTATATAGACTTTTATAGTGATAACAACTAAGACATCAACTTTAGAGAGTCCATGTTCTTTATCGATATATACCGTGATTTTTCGTCCTTGCGGACGAAAACGTGGCCGTTGTGGATCCAGACGAACTTATACTGTAATTGTTTAGCCCTTATGCGAGTAGCGGCGTGTAGTGCTTTATTTAAAGGTGATAGATGTTCCGACACATATATTGGAGATTTTTCACCGCTCAGTCCTATCAAACTAGAGTTTAATTTGTTGTTTGGATTAGATTTGTTGTGTCGAGAAACAGCAGAGATAAGTTCATTTCGGCATCGAGGACTGCGTAGCTTCACGACAATGGTTTTAGGCAGTTTGCTGTCTTTATTAAGTCTTGCTACTCTAGTACAGTTAAGTAGGTCATGATCTTCTAATTTAAAAGTCACTGCTTTGGCAATACCTTTCACGACGTTGTACAAATTTTCCGACTTATTCTCAACTACACCATGAATCTCTACGTTACAATCGCGCAGTTGTTGCTCCAGCGAGTTAACCTTATCACTAAGCTTTCCAATCTCAGCTTGCGCAGCTTTATGATTTATTTCAAAGTGATTGTAGTCAGCAATAAGTTTCTCGATCTTAGGACTAAACTCATCATATTTTCCACTCAAAAAATTAAAGGAATCCTGAAGCTGCTTTAATTGATTAGTGATGGCTTTTAACTCATTGCGTATAATTTTCGGTAGTTCATGCTTCAAGGCTGCTACAATTTGTTCTCTAATGAGATTCAACGTGTGCGTATCTATATTTTGGGGTATATTACTCTTTGCAGTTTCGTTGTCTTCGTCAGATTCGCATGGACTGTTTTCGATTTCCGTGTTTTCTATCTGAGGTGGTCTTACTGGGGTCGTTGAATTATCACCACCACGTCGATTTTTTGCTGTGCATTCGGGGCATATCCAGCCCACCGCAATTTTAGTCACAGGTAACGGTTTGTTACTCTTGAAGTTGACACACGTTTGATGATAATCAATTTTGCATTGTGGACATTTGACTCGATTTCGCTTTATTTCGTTGTTACACCCTCCACATAACAATGTCATGTTAAATGAAAGTTAAATAAATAACAAAAAGACTTCGACCCGGCTGGGGTTTGAACTCGGTGACTGCGGCGGCGCGGCGTTTGGTGGCTGTGTAGTACGATGCGATACCTTAGCCGCTACGCCAAACGCTCTTAGAACCGAGTGACAAATATTTGATACGGATACGAGTCACTATAAGAGCTAGATGGTAACTGGTGGTCAGTCTCGAAAAAGTTTGTAAAAACGCAACTGTTCACCATCAATGTACTCACAGTTTGTTGTAGAAATTTCGTGTTTTATGCACTTTATCATTACAAATAATCTACGGTTTTGAAACAGTTTTGAGGCACCACACATATGTATCGAATTGTTCTGTTTTCCGGCACAACCACGAACTTTTTACAGCTTTTGGGTACCTTCTATGAGGAGACACGACAATAACATCTTGTCGTTGGAGAGACGTACGATGTTTATTATCACCTTAAAGCTGTTACTTTATTGTATATATGCATTTGCTTGTGAAACAATGTCTCTAAACCACTTTTATCTTGAAATTATTCCGATGTTTTTGTTTTGCACGACACTTGCTTATTTTATAATTTTAAGCTTGGATAACACTTTCATCCATTTATTAAAGTTTTTACTATTGATCACACATGAAATTACTTAATTATATGTAAATTTTAAGGTTTTTAGATAAAAAAAAAAATACGGAGCTTTGATTACTTCTTGTTTACTAGGCAGCGCCGCCTAGCGGATATATTTAGTGCAATTCGGACACTCTGGAGCACGAACACCCTTTTTGCCACATTTAAAACATATTATATCACGTGGCTTCCTACACTGGTTGAGGCTATGTGTGTTAGTGCGACATCTAGGACAATAGACTCCTCGCGGCTCAATAGCCGAGACAAAAGATTGCCGAGGAAAACCTGCAGGTGAAGTAGAATTATTATTCCCCCGATAAGAAAATTCGGGAGCAAGAGTTTGAGCACTAGGACCTGGAGGTTCATGAAAATTAGTGAAATGGCATTGTACCCTCTCATAATGTTTTAAGTGCATTAATGGAAAAAATAGGCGAAGCCGCGTCCAAAACATTGGCATAGCACGGTCTTACATTATGCAATAAAATGTCTAATTTATCCCCTACTGACAAGGGCTTTGACAGACGTGAAAACATACCGTCCATTATTGCTAGGTAGACGGATATGGACACGTCCCTACCTTGTGTACGGGAACGAATTTCAGCCAAGAATCTGTAGTGAAAATCTTGCAGACTGAACTCAGACTTTAATAATGTCACCAATTCAGACCAACCGGTGATGCTAGGTCTCACACACCTAAACCAATGCAGAGCATCTTCAACAAAAATTTCGTAACCGAATGACAATATCTTATCGTGAGAAATACCTCTAGACACGATATATTCGTCAACCCTTTGTATAAAAGACAATACGCATGTTTTGCCGTTAAATCTTATTTTATTAAAATCAGCCGAGGCGTTGCGTTCAATATTTAAATTAACTACCGATTTCTCTAAATCGATCAAGCCTTGGGACGATGTTGGTTGTTTAACAGTTTCAGGTTTAAGCGACAATAAAACTTTATATTGGGAGTCGAAATTATTTTTAGCTTCTAACAAATCGTCATCGTAGTCAACTACGACCCTATTAAGGCGATGATAAATGTGGTTCAACAATACTTCCGTTCTACAAAACAAGTTTTTATCAAAGTTAGATTTTAGAGTTTTTAAATTTTTTAAAGATTAATTCAGAGCAAGTTCGATACCCTCAATATCCAAAACCGGATCCAAATGCGATACTAAAATATCTTCGGAGGGAAGCTCCATACTGCTGTACTCAGAGAAGTCAATTAAGTTTTAATGACATTTAAGTCTCTTGCTGTCACTTTCTTATGTAAAGTGCTAAATAAAGAAGGAAAGACATTTAATTGTCATTAAAACTTAATTGACGTCTCTGAGTACGGCAGTTAGACAGCTTTATAATTTGCCTCCGTAATTCCATCACAGAACCCCCCGGAGTAACAACGATGTTAAGAATTTTCAAAACAACGATGTTAAGAATGGTTTTAAAATGAATAGGAATGAATAAATTACTATAACTTACTGTGTGATCGGAATTAAAGAACACACAGTGCAAAATCACAAAATAAAAACTAAAATTCACTGACACCCACTTTCACTGTAAAAAAATATCAGTTAATAATAGTTAAAGAACGACACAGAGTGAGCTTTCCTTAGCGAGCTGGGCGCCACTGAAACGGTTTAGTGCTTCAGGATAGGAATGACAACAATGTATTGGTTACAAAGTTTTTATTCCCTTTTAGAAAAGAAATTACAAGAATTCAGGGGGTGGTTCACGGATCGCTCACTCTGTCCGCTTGCTAGAACTTAAAAAGGACTTAGCTTTAGGCTAATCTTCCTCGTAGACTGCAGCTACCCGGAACCTGGAACCGGCAGGGTCAGTCTGCGCGCAGGGACGAAAGCGGAGTCGTGTACGCTAGGCAGCTGATCCACGCACGAGCTCTAACAGGCGGGCAGGCAGCAGGCAGCAAGCAGCAGGCAACAGTGCACAGGCCCAGTGGGTGTAGCCTGGTACAGGAACCCGAGATTTCGGGTTATATTTTCGCGCAGAATTTTACAGTGCGACGTTGTAAGTAATGTCGCGAGTAGGCAGGCACAGCGGGAAAAAAAAGCTTTCTCAGCGTGTCTCCTTTTTATATTAGAGTAAATCGCATAAAAAATCGATATGGCTGTTAATTTAAACACAGACGGACTTCCATACTGGCAGGGCCGTCGAGCAGAGACAAAAACAGGACGACCAGACCATAGAGAACGCAGATCAATAATGGCTCGCTTACACATTCGAGGATTATAAGCGATACTCCATAATGGCTCGCCTACACAATCGCAAAATTATTAGCGATACATTACTTTCCTCTTTATTATGATTTTCCCTTTAATCAACCTTATTTGATTAAAGGAAAAATCACCTTTACCACCTCCAGATCAAATTGTAAGAGACCACCTCAATCCGGCTGGAACACGCTTTCAACGTCCCACGTAGCTAACAACAGGATATTTAGAGTAAGTGAAACAAGCTCTGTTATTTGCGTCCTTGTCAGCTGTTAGATGTGTACAAATCGCTAAAATAATTTTATTTGCCCAGCAGTAGGACGTTTATAGTGAGATCACAGTGAGATCATTTGATTTGATATTATATTATTTAGGATTTAGTATTTGTGTTTAGACAGAAGTGTTACACCCGATACCCGATTATAGAGCTAGAACTTTTGGCGATTGTCTGGGCCGTACGCCACTTCAGACCTTACTTATATGGCAGAAAATTCCAAATTTATTCTGACCACAGGCCATTAGTATATTTATTTAACCTAAAAGACCCTTCGAGTCGACTTACAAAATTCCGTTTATATTTAGAAGAATACGATTTTACTGTAGAAATACGTCCCAGGTCGAAATAATGCAGCTGCAGAAACATTAAGTCGTCTCTCGGTGACGTCACAAGATTTAAAAACTATGCACGAAAAAGTCGTGTCAGTTCTAACTAGATCTCAAAGTAAAAAATTACATCAAGGAAATAATAAATCTTTAGTTGATATTTCGACAACTTGCAGGTCTGATCAACCCGTGGCTGTCGAAATACTCAAAAAACCGGTTGACATCATTGAGTTACGTTTTTCAGAAAAATTTAATAAAAGTTACAAAGATGATAAGGATATTCCAATATCAGACGCTCGTTTTTGCACTTACGTACCATCGCAATCAGCGATTTTTCTTCATTCTCGATCGTTATCAGCCCCAGAGGAGTTAGCGAGAGATTTAGAAAACATGTGCTTAAGGGGAGGTATTTCGAGCGCTTCCCTCTCGTTCTCTCGATGGTACAACGGTAAGGGACGGGTATAACAGCGAAGCGGCGCGAATAAACGCGTTTTATATTTTAAAAAATTGATAGATGTAATAAATAAAAAACCATCGGTTATAATAACTCAAGTTATTTACGAGCTTCATTTTGGTAAAAGACTCATAATATCAAATCACTTATTTTAAGAATAAAACCTGGAAAAGAAGATAAAATGACACAAAAATATGTAACTTTGTGAATTTATTCTATTGAGCCAACTTAATAAAATCGTGTTTCCATCAGGTGTATTTTACAGAATAAAGCCTTAACAATATTTCATAATTTTCGCAGATTTTAATTTTATTGTTTACTACTTTAAAAAGTAATTCTAAGAACGTGTTATTTTAATTTTTCACTAACACCTAGCCTTAAAACTAAATATTAATCAGTAACTCATAATAAAAATTAAGAGTAATGATACACATTAAATGTTTGCTGCGCAGCATAAAAAAGTGTCAAGTAGCGTCACCTCGATTATTAATTACGAGAGGCATAACGCGAGTAACTGATAACGACGAAATAAAAACAATTTTAAATGATTTTCACCTATTGCCAACAAGCGGACATGCAGGCACGAATCGTATGTTTAATAACATTAAAAATTACTATTTTTGGCCAGGCATGTCAAACGACGTCACGAATTATGTCAAAAAGTGTAAGAGTTGCCAAATAGAAAAGTACTCAAATAAAAACACACGAGAACCCTTAACAATCACGTCTACAGCTGATTCAGCTTTCGATAGAATAAGTTTAGATATAATGGGCCCTCTAGATATAGACAATTATAATAATAAGTATATTCTTACTCTTCAATGCGATTTAAGCAAATTCGTGAAAGCGTATCCTTTACCGCGGAAGGATGCCGAAACCGTTGCTAAGTCTTTAGTTAATAATTTTATATTGCGCTATGGCATACCTAAACAATTTTTGAGCGATAAGGGAACAGAATTTACGTCATCAATAATGAGCGAAATCTGTAACTTATTAGGCATAGAAAAAATACACTCTACAGCGTATCATCACAAGACAATGGGTGGCATAGAAAACACGCACAAACATTTGGCCGCTTATCTAAGAATTCAATTCGAAAATAATAGGTCCGATTGGAGTGAATGGGTTCCATATTGGTGTTTTTCCTTTAACGCTAGCGTTCATTCATTAACAAAATATTTTCCTTACGAGTTAGTCTTTGGTAAAGTTTGCAATATACCAAGTAACTTGTCAAATGCTCTTGACCTATTATACAACTTCGATGATTATCCAAAAGAACTAAAGTACCGTTTGCAGAAAGCGCAATTAGATGCTAAGCAAAATTTATTAAAAAGTAAGCAAATAAGAAAGTTAAGATATGATAAGAAATATACTTCATGTAATTATAATTGTGGAGATTTTGTATTAATTAAGAATCAAACAGGTACTAAGCTTGATTGTATTTACGAAGGTCCTTATAAAGTAATAAAAGATATATCGCATAACGTCATAGTTATGAAAAATAACAAGGAAATATTAGTACATAAGAATAATACCAAATTATTCCATAGTTAAAAATGTATAAACATTTAATTTGATTAAATATAAAAAAAATGTATTATGATTACTTATAAGATTTTCGTTTGTAATTAGTAATGTAATAAGTAGGTGTATTTTTGTAAATTTCATACCAATGATAAAATTCCATACTTACCTACATTGTAATACTATAATAATATTAGTATAGGTACTTAGTTTTAAGTTTTTTTTTTTCTCTCGTTAAGTGGGGTGTGTACCTTATACTTTTCGGGGGAGTTGTAACGTGATCATACGTGGAATAAAGTAAACATACGCGGTCCCACGGGAGAGTTGAATTTGTCATACTCAGCACTCCCCTTCTCCCCCCCGCGCTTTCCGCAAAGCGTGTGAACTTAAGAAATGAGATTCATAATAACTCTGGATTTTGTACTGAAAACAAGTGTTTTATTTAATCATCAAGACCCTAGAAGAGCCAGCGTGTTTCAACGTTTGTTATTTGGCAATAAGAAGGTACTTAATTTTTTTAAGGATTGAATAGAATACACTTTTTTTGCGTCCAACATGGTATAAAGGTTTTGATCAATTAAAGTTGTTCTCTTATTTCGCCATTTTCAAAACAGCATGCAAATCACAATATTTTAAAATTACATTTACACTATTAAACTGAGTCACAAAACTACCAATTACACATTCAGATACTTACATTATTTAATCTTATTCGTTAAAATTATTAAATATTAAATAAAATAATCCAAAACACAATACTTATTTTATAATACTATGTCAAATTAGCTCCGCTTATTAAAAAACTCCTAAAAACTATAAAAATTGTGACTCTTAAGCCATTTCAACAATTTAAACCATTATTCTAAAGATTTAAATTCATTAGGAATCTTATTAAAAACATTGTCGCACGTAGCTAAACAGCTTTTTCTATATTTATCCGATTTAGAAATAACATTTAGTGTTAATTTATGTGGGTCTCTACGCAGTCTTGCGTTTAGACAATCATCTGATTTTTGAAAAGTTGTAGGTTATTTTTTACAAAGTTACTAATTTCTAAAATATACAATGAAGGCAACGGTAATAAACCAAGACTTTTAAACCACGGCTTACAAGATTTATCAGGCGGAATTCCGCAAATCGCTCTGATGCATTTTTTGTGCTATAAAAACTCTATTGAAGTCTGTGCTGTTGCCCCACACCATACGACCATAACGCGGTATCGATTCTACGTACGCCTGATAAGCTACAATAGCCGTTTACTTATTTGTGACTTTCTTCACTTGATTAAGTGCATATGCAAATTTATTAATTCTGTTACACGTGTTATCGATGTGTAGTTTCCAATTTAAATCTCCATCAATAGTACATCCCAAAATTTTGCTTTGGTTATTTTTTGATTTCATTAATATTTAATTTAAAATTGTATTTTGCGTGTTTTGATTTGTTAAATTGAATATAAATTGATTTATTTAAGTTCAATGTCAAGTTATTTTCTTCTAGCCATTTTATTACTTTATTAATTGTGTTATTGATGTCCGCTTCATGATTACTGATTGAATTATATGTCTTATTAGAAGTTACTATTATCGAAATGTCATCAGCATATAAAATGCACTTATGGTTTGTCACGTCAGTTATGTCATTAATGTATAATAGAAATAATAGAAATAACATAGGTCCTAAAATGGTCTTAAAATTAATACACTTGATTTGATTTTATGTATTAAAAGCTTATAAATTGATTTTTATTTTAAAAATCGTTTGCGAGTTTGCCACCTCTGACCATACCATATATGTTCCACTTACCCCAAATTTTAATTTTCTCGATATTACGCTAAACTAAACGTTATTTTTACTGCGATTAACTCTCAATTCATTTTACTTGAAAATCACATTTAAAATATGTGAAGACAAATCAAAAAAGGTCAGTTTTAACATGAAAAGTTTAGATTCAATTAACTTCATTGACAGATTTTTCGTAAATAACTGAAGAATCGATTTGTATGTTAAAATAATAGTAAGTTAACTTCAGGAGGTATAGTTGTTTTCTAGTAATATTAAAATTAAACTGTATTTACTGTCTGGAGCTCATAATGTTAAAAACCAGTAAACTATGTTTTTCTTACCCCACCTTATCTCAAATTATTTACCACTTCTTTGAAACATCCAAAAATATAAAAATATTTAGTGTTATATGCCGTGAATGAGTGGAATAAGACAGAATTAAAGCGTAATTTGTGAATTAGAATAATAAAATAACTTACCAGATTTTTTGTTGAAGAAACTTTTCAAAAAACTGCTGAGCACCCTAAAATTTTCGAATTTTTTCACCTTACTAACGGTTCGTCCGTTTTGACCATAAAGTTACTATAGTAACTTTATGGTCAAGAGTGAGATGTGTTTTGTCACCTTCCCGTGGCTGTTAAATCTATACATAGACAGTTGTTTGCAAAATCTGAAAGATGATGAAAGTGGATTAAGAATGAATGAGTTGCTCGTCTAATGTCTTCTCTATGCAGATGATCAGGTACTACTTGCATCGTCAGCGATGAACTTACGGCAGATGGTAACTAGTATGCAAAGATCTGTAAAAGGAAAATGAATGAATTAAAATGAGTGAAGGTATGAAAAGGAATGTAAGTAAGATGAAAGTTATGGTGCTTTATAGAGAGGAGTGTTCAACAGAGTGTGATATTGATTAAAGAAGAAAAAGTGGAGCAAATGAAAAAGTTTTTGTACCTGGGCACGTTTTTGGCCATGTTTACTAGGCATGTAAAGCATGATAAAGATATTAAAAAGTGAGTGAATACTGGGAGTATAGTAAATGGGGCACTTAACGCCTTTAAGAGCAGCCGGAAAGTATCCAAAAAAAATGTCTGGCTGTGCATGGAGGAGTCTTAGTGCCGACATTAATATGTACGGAAGTGAAATTAGGTGTGGCAAAAGAAACATGAAAGTCAGTAAGATGGTTTGGTTAAGTAGAGAGGATGGATAAAAAGAAATTACAAATAAGGTGCATGAGGCGAGAGAGACTGGGATAGTTAGAAGGGGAAGACCTCAGCGGTAACGTTCTCGTTAAAGGTCAGGTCAAGAGTACCCTAAACCGACGAGCATGTAAATGAAAAACGTTAAGAGAGTAAGTGAAGAAAAAAATGTTTTTCAGGATCGTAGCAAATGGAAAACTGTGATCTCTGCCTACCCCTCCAGGAAGCGGTCGTGATTTGGTATGTATGTTTGTTAACACATTAACTGCCACACAACAAAACACAATAAAGTTTAATTCTTTGTCGGTCACCGGTGTCTGCCATGGTGCTTTAAGTGTTAATCAACGCAATCTCTATAAAAAGACGTATAATATAAGATAGTTTTGTTCATTTAGTTTCTTTAACACGTTCATGCACGCATTCCACTTTTGCCAATGTATGAGCCGTGGCACATGTACACTTAATACAAAATACGAGGACGTACATTAACGTACCGCACCGTACATAAAACAAATATTATGCAGACCTTCACGCTAACGTCACTTAACGTAGACGCTTATTCACGTACTGGTATATATGTGAATTATGTTACCATAAAGTGGAACAACAACGTCTATATACTTCCACGTTATCAGCCGTTGTGCCACAACCTATCAGTACAGTTGACTCTACAGATTTTAAGAGCGTCTTGAAACGTCAACGTTGTTACACGTCCTCCTATATCTGATGTTATAAGATACCTCTACGATATCAAACATCAGGCGCGTGGTTCCCTTCAGCTACCTCTTGGACTGATTCAGGAGAGCCAGCAGAGACGTTATTCCCTGCAGCAGTCTCTAGCTTGGACGTGGCACTGCAGTATTCACGCGGTTCTCTTCCGTAGAGTCGTGGTCTGGCTGCAGAGAAGTGGCAAGGGCGCTGTTACTTTCAGCAGCCACTGAGCCTCGCATTCGTAAAGTAGAACAAGTAGTTCTGTCAATATGCGTATGAATTGATATATTTTCCAATTCTGCAGGATCGGGTAGCACTGAAGAGAAAACTATAATGGCCTATATTATTCAACAGCACCTCAGTTTCTAACGACATACTGTCGCTACTCTCGTCAGCTCTACGATCTTAAGTTTTTTGCATTTCGGTTCCGAAAGTGAACTTTTTGTAGATCTTTTACGAAGTTGAAAAATGCTGTCATCACTGGATGCGACTGAATCGCTATCATCTCCCTCAGAACTCTCCGTGTCGTCGTCAGAGCACTCCATGTCAGCATCAGATTCGAAGCTGCTACCTTTTTCTCCTTCAGAGCTGGGTCCATCTTGTGGCACTGCAGAATCTTTGCGTGGCTGTTTATTTTTACAATGAATTTCAGGTTTACTTAGAGTACTGTTGCTGTCAGGGTCATCATCATATCCTGAATCATAGTTATCATCAGAGCTATACTGTCCATCGTCACTAAATGGGTCTGGTGTAGTTTGCCCGGATGAAGAATTATATTCGATCATTATCTACTTGAGTACTTTCCGAGCAGGTGTAGTATAAAAAAAATTGCAAACTCTTGCTTACAGCATTCGTTTTCCTTGATATTTGACTTGGCTCTGCCTCAGGTTTTTCAATGCAACCCTCCATCAATGCCTTTTTTCTTAGCTGGCTTTTTCTGAATATTTCCCATCTACAAAATTCACGATTTTGTAAATAATATTATAATTTAAAACAATTATCGAAATATCAAAGAAAGTTGTCAAAACACTTAAATACTTACGTTGATATCGCGCGAGAGTGAGGTTTTGCGGAAGGAAACGATGTCACTAAATAAGCGCGCAAGAGGACTGGTAATATGGCGGCTCAATTGCCGATCGACGTTTGTTGACGTTGTTCATGTGTGCGTATTGTACATGATAATGTGTGTGTGACCTAAGTTTATGTTAAAAATAAACCTACATGCGATGGCGCTAGAACTATAGAAATTTGATACAATGCGGCGCTATGACGTAGCTGTCTGAAAATTATACAGGTATCCGACGTGGTCGTACGTTGTGCGTATAAATAAGATTTTTCCTAGGACGTGATACAACGATGTACCGCATTACGAATATCAGTTTCGGACGTGCAGTCGCGTTGTTAGCATGAACGTGTTAATAAGTTTAAATCATATACTTACTTACCTGCTGTTCCTATTGTTGATTTCTTATTAAAGTGCATACCATAATTATGTAGGTATGTACAAAATTGGTTATTTAGTTTGCTAGTAATTAAAATATTTTGTAATATTCTTTGAACTTCTTAAATATTTTTGTAATAGGTAATTAAATATAAAAATTATGCTGGTAAGTTATTGCCCTAATTTATTTTTTATTTAAAACGCCCTAACCTAATTTTATTGCTATTAATAATTAATTGGGTTTATAACGTTTTTTAATCTTCATTAATTTAATAAAAACATAAATTATATTTCGTAGTTTTTTTACTATGTACATAAACGAATATTTAATCTTATTATATTATTGATATGGTAAGTTTCATGTTAATCGACCATATAAAGTAGAAATACTTGGTAATAATAACACATTTAAACAATTTATTCTACTATAACATTCTAAAAAAACTATTTTATAGGTTACTAACCATGAGATACTACATTAACTATAAATTATTTACATAGTTAAAAATGGTATGTGCTACTTGCGTGTAAATAGAGTAACAAAATATCAACGTAAACAATCGTATGCCAAATATACGATATATTTTGCAAATATATTTCAACGTAAGTTATCGTAAGTGCCACTTAAGATTTTAAAAATATTTAACTACCGATGTAAATAATTGTAACAACATTATTTCGAAAACTAAACCAATTTCAGCTTTTCTTTTGGAGGCGCCATTCGATATGTACACAATATGTAAATTTCAAAGTTATAGCACTAAAATTAAAGTAATTATGAATGAAAATGTCTTTAAAATGCTCTGGTGTAAAATTACCTATTTGTACATACGATTATTTACTTAGGAGCCATCGATATATATATTAGGTTTTCGGAAAAACTCGAAGTGGTAAAATAGTTAACTTTATTTTATTAAGGGTCCTATCAATGTCTCTAGGAAGGAATTTTTTAGAAACATCTTGAAAAAACCGTTGCAATCCGATTTATAAATCTGGTAGCAAATAACAAGTTACTGAAATGAAATGATAAACCGATACTTCCTTAAATATCTAAAATTAAAAAAATATATATAATTAATTACTTACTCGTACATTATTTTAACCTCTCAGTCTTGGAATCAAAATGTCTAAAAATTTTGACAGCAGGTGCGATTTGGCGGGAATGAAAAAAAAATGATTTTCGGAAATAGAAAAAATAAATAAAAAACATCGTACGCAGTTCATTCAATTTTAATTTCAATTCATTCATTTAAATTTAATTGTGTACATACTGACTTACAGTTATCCCAAGCGCCAGTATGTCTAAAAATAAAGATAGATACATGTCAGAAGCTTAAATTAAAATTACAATAAAGATGTCAATAAATTAGAAGCATGTCCAGCAATTACAATTAAATACAAAGTCAATAATAAAAAATAATAATATAATGCAGATGTCATAATAAAAATCGTAACAATACATTTATATAGATACATGTCAGAAGCTTCCAATTAAAATTACAATATATATGTCAATAAATTACAAGCATGTCTAGCATTTACAATTAAATACAAAGTCAATAATAAAAAATAAAAATAAAATGAAGAGGCCATAATAAAAATCGTAATAATACATTCATAAATTACAATGAAATAAATCACATTATAATTACAATGACAATACATGATGTCAACACTTTTTCACAACAGCTACCTATTCATAAAGCGATGTCATATAATATTAGATTGATTTGTTATTCATTAGCATGCTTATATACAATAGGGCGTTTGAACATAGCAATCCAAAGCGGTCCGCAAATAGGTCAATACTACAGTCATGGGCGAGCATATCTCCAACAATACGCAAAGCACTGATAGTGGGTGCATGAGCAAGCAGCATACGTAGTGCGGGCCCGACGCCGCCGCTGCAGGCGCGGCTGTCGTCGCGGTGCAACCGTCCCCTCATCTTCCCAACCCAGACGCTAGGGAGCTAACAGGCCGACTTCACCCAGGATAGCTGGGCTCTCAACTTCGTTGTGTATTATAGCGAAATAATACATCAAGAGCTGCATGAATCTCCTCAATTTGAGGGTATCCATGCCTACCATGCCCGACACAAACAAAGACGGATACAGGGACGGATAGTAACCGAACTTTTTTTGTATAGCCAACGAGCATACTTCCTATGCACCCTCTCAATCATCAGGCAATACTTATCTTCATGCGGATTCCAAACTATTGCACTAAACTCAAGTTTACTACGCACATAAGCGCTGTAAAGGACCGTTGCAACTCCCGGATCATCAAACTGTGCAGAAGTCCTTAGTATGAAACCGAGTGTTTTATTGGAGCCTTACAAATTGTCAACACGTGTTTGTGAAAATCTAATTGAGAGTCCATTATCAAACCTAAATCTCGAAAGTCATTAACCCTTTCCATTGGTGCGTCATTAATATTATAATAGTAATTGAGAGGATAGCGTTTCCGTGTAGGTATATGTCATTATTTTACATTTGTCAGTATTAAAGGGAAGATGATTTTGGCTGCTCCATTTGGTTACCGCATCAATATCGGCTTGTAGAGCCTCAGAATCAGAAACGGTACCAACTCCTAAACACAACTTAAGATCGTCTGCAAACATAAGACATTTCGAAGAAACAACACAGTTTGGCAGGTCATTGATGAAAATGAGAAAGAGCATAGGTCCTAAGTCCTTGGCTTACGCCGGATCTGGTGTAGTAATTACCGGACTCAAAACCATCAAGCCCTTACGAACTGACACCGATTGCGAAGATAGTCAGAAAAAAATTGAAGGTGTTTTTGCCCAAATCCAATTATTGCCAACTTTTGCATTAAAACGTTATTCACTATGATCGAATGCTTTTTTAAAATCAAAGTAGGCAGTATCCACCTGCCCACCAGCATCCATTTCTGCATAGACATAGTCAACATGAGCTACCAGATTTTTAATTTGCTCATTAATGAGGCAGCTCAATATCGTCTCGAATACCTTGGCAAAGGTCGATAGAACTGCGATTGGTCTAAAGTTTGAAACATTGTTTCTGGCTTCACCCTTTGGAATTGAAACTGGTGTCACTGTTGTTAGTTTCCAAGCTTCAGGATACGCCGATAGTCTAAAGGCTAAATTAAAAAGAAACAAGAGTGGCGTCACGAAAGCTGAACTGCAATCTTTTGCGTCATGTTAAATTTTACGTTCACTATGCATAAAATGTACCACAGAACCGAAATAATCGACCTTGTTCATACTAAAGTAGTCTCAAAACACAGTACAAGCGTCAAGTCAAGTGGAGAGCACGGCCATATATGGCCGCTTAGGGTCTGACGGAAAAGCGAGTTTTTTAGGTGCGACCATATTTGGCCGATTGGGGCTTGAGGGCTTAAAGATAACTTGATCGTGTGTAAAAATCAATTTGGTTTTAGTGCTAATTTTTCAACGGATGAAGTAGTTCTTTAGTTTACTAACTACATGTTCTAAGACCTATTAGAAATAAACAACTAAAGTGTTTACAAATTATTTAAGGAATCGTAGCCAGTGCGTCAAAATAAGCAATGTAAAGAGCGCTAACCGGAGAAACACTTTCTTCGGTCTCCCACAAGGAAGTACATTAGGCTCTACTTCATTTTTAATTTATATAAATGACCTTTGCAAGTTTGAACTAACTTACTACTTTTTTGCAACTATGGACCTCGAGGCGTATAAAAATGCATAAAATGGTTATAATATTGCAAATAATTGACTTTATTAACCTCGGACCAAATATCGGTCCGAGTTATTAACATTTTCTGACATTGAATGATGATAAAACTTTTATTAATAGACCCAAGCTGTCGGTGGTTAGAGCTTCAGAGTGAGGAACCTCCTTACAATACGTGTCGTTTCAAGGTCGTCTGCCTTTTGTATCTAATACTTGACCCAACCTATCAGCGATAGCTTTTCTCTAGATGTTGATCGAGGCTCTTATCTTAGCTATAAGACCGTTTGCCGAAACGATTATCGAAAGAAAGAAAGAAAAACATTTTATTGACCACAAACAGATTGCACATAAAATTAGATTAAAAAAAAGTTTACAGGTACACAGGTAGGTAAGTACATAATACATTTAGTCTGGCCAACTAGACCCCAGCCTTAGCATAGGCTACAGCGACAATAGCCGCTGCAGCGCTGGTATTCTGGAGGGACCTAGAGGTTGAGACGAGACTGAACAAAAACATACTTAAATAAAAACTACTCAAACCCAACATTACAAACATCAATGTTATAATACAATAAGGAATAAAAATCTAACACAAAGATCGATCGCATGTAAGAATTTTACTAAGCCTAACTCATGGGTCGGCTGAAGGACAGAGATGCCTTTGCCTGATATGGTATAAAACGAACTTAACATAATAAAGAAAAAAAAGAAAAACTAATGTCATCTGTCATCGCCTGCGCAATAAATAATTAAACATTGAGATTTCGAAGTCAATGTAACAAAAAACTTATTTACGTAATAATAATTCATTAAGTAACGTATTTAGTTTAAGTTTTATAGTTTATCGGTACAATAATGGTTGATAACATCCAACATGGAGGTAAACTTTGTAGTTATATAATTTACATTTATTTAATAACACTCTCGTTTTTTTTAGCCACAATTTTTCTATCGCGCGTTTGTGTACTGGCTCAATTAAGCCACTCCACAGACTAAAAAAATGGGTGTCATATTTCGTCTCTATGCTCCTTTGTTTGGTTTTTGTTAGTGACATGCCGTACATATTTGGAATCACCATGAACTAGGCTTCATGATTCAAGTAATGCTTTGTGGCGTCCCGAGAAATTGGTTCGTAAATGACTTCATAGATGGCGCTTAGCATAGATTAGTATGGCGCATGGTAAAAGGCGGGTTCATGAAGAGCACGTGTATGGCTGCGTAATATTTATTCTATTCCAAAATAGAAATATGTTCTGTCCTGAATATAAATAGGTAAGGACTTACTAGTTTTTTATTCTTTTGGTAGACAAGTAAAAGTGTAAAATTTATTACAGCCCTTAGGTAGGTACGGCTGGTGGCCGGCTTTTATAAAACGACATCTATCGGGTGTTTTTGAACTAATTTTTACTTTTTAATTTGGGCTGTCAGAAAATCGCCCATTGAGCCACACAGACTAGGGGCCGCGGCAAGACCGGCTCTAACACACACAAGAGGTACGTAAGGTCACTATGAAAGTTTTGAGATACTCAAAATTTATAAAAAGAACGCAACTAGATTGAACCTTTTTTTAAGAGGCCTATTACATCTCGACTGTGATTTTTTTCGTAAAATGGCCAATTTTGGCGTTATGGATCTCAGAAACAAAAATACATTAACAATTATGACTTATTGAATAGTGTAGAATAGCTATTGGAATAGTGCGTAGCGGCCTCGCTTTTTATAAATTTTGCTTAACTTTTTAATTAAACCCAAAATCGTAAAGAAAGATTTTCATAAAGTGCGCGAAGGCACTTTTTTGAGCTCATCGATTAAACTACTGTCCTAAACAAGTGAATTAAAATAATTATAATGTTATCTCTTATATAGTCGAATAGTGCGTAGCGGCCTCGGAATTTTTGAATATCATTGATTTTGTATAGAAAAAACATCTTATTCTAAACCAAAAAACTTCGAAAATCGCTATAAGTTAACTGTGAATTTTTCCTATCTACGATAATATTATTGAGCAAAATTTATACCAGAGTAAATTGTTACTTCTTGAGGAATAAAGATTTTATAATGAATTTATTATCCTATTTCGATAAAAACGATAAATACAACTGCAAAATTACTACAAAATGCGATGCGCCGGCTGTCCGAATTCAACTTATGCTCATAGAATGGAGATTTGTATTATTATGCACAAATTTATTATCCTATTTCGATAAAAACGATAAATACAACTGCAAAATTACTACAAAATGCGAAAAAGGGCATTTTACGCAAAAATCACATTCGAGATGTAATAGGCCTCTTAAAGATAAATTATTTGTTATTCGAACATAGAAAACCATTTGATCAAATATTAAAAAATAAAAAAATGACGTTTGATTTTTGTTTCAATTCCGCGGGATTTCATCGTCAACTATGGATTTTAAGCGAGAACATTTTCGTGCGATGATTTTGTACGATTATAAATTTGGATTAAATGAATGTGAGTGCAAAGAGCGATTAGTTTCGCCGTTTGGGGACTATGCACTATTGCGTGCAACAGTTTTCAGATGGTTTGCTCAATTTAAACGAGAGATTTTCTCCTTAAATGATGATGAAAGAAGTGGCCGTCCTGCGACTTCAGTTACAGAAGAAAACGTCCTAGTTGTGAAAAAAATTATTAAGAAAGACCCAAAAGTGACTTATAAACATATAGAAGAGGTCTTGAAGATTTCATCGCCAGCTATTAATGAAATTTTACACAACCGGCTTGGAGTCAGGAAATTATGTTCACGATGGGTGCCTCACTCGCTGACTTCAGAACAAAAAGAAGCTCGTGTGACATGGTGCAAATATATGCTCAGAAAATTTGATCACGGAGAAGGACGGTCAATTTTTAACATTATTACTGAAGACGAGAGTTGGATTTACCGATATGATCCACCGACTAAACGGCAATCGACAATTTGGGTGTTTCCTGATGATGAACCTCCAACGAAGGTGAAACGCGGGCGAAGTGTTGAGAAAAAAATGGTGGCCACATTTTTTTCTGCAAGTAGTCATGTGGCCACAATTTCCTTAGACGACCAAAAAACTGTGAATGCTAAGTGGTATATTGAAGTGTGTTTACCTACTGTATTTAATAATTTAAAACAAAAACGACCTAAAACTGGTTTGATGGGGTTCTTTTTGCATCATGACAATGCATCGCCGCACAAGGCCATTGTCACCAACGATTTTTTGAAGAGTACAGAGATTGAAGAATTGTGTCATCCTCCGTATAGCCCCGCTTTAGCTCCTTGCGATTTCTTCCTCTTTCCGAAAATCAAACTCGGACTTCGTGACACGCGATATAACAGTCCTGAGGATGCACAGAATGCCGACTTGCAGGCCGTAGAAGACCTCCCTAAAGAAGAGTACCGGGAATGCTATAAATCATGGTTTAGGCGGATGAATCGATGCATAGAAGCTAATGGAGAGTACTTTGAGAAACTGTAATAAAAAAAATTTGAATAACTTTTATACTTTTTTTGTATCTCAAAACTTTCGTAGTGACCCACGTACTACAGTTACTTACAAAACTAAAATCAAGTTACACAAACACAAAACTAATACATAATTATAATAATAATATACACAGATACATACAATCAGGACTATTAGGTATCCCTTTTTTCGACTATTTTTTTTGTCCTAATTTAATTTGGCATAACGAGTTAAGCATATTTTTTTTGTCACTAAGTATATTATTTTGACATAATTGTTTTTTGGCGTACTATTTCGGTAAGCATTATGGCTAAAATAAAAATGGCTAATGTTTTTTGACCTTATTTCGATTTGCATAAAGAGTTATAAGGCATATTGCTTATTCGTCTAATAGTTATTATGTTAGGCATAAAGATCTGGTAGATTAGATAGACAGAAGGTGGGGTTATAGTTTCAAAAGCCGTATAATTTTGATTGGTTTTTTATCAGGATTTGACTTTGCATATTTTTTTATTTTATTGATAGCTATTTTAATCTGAAATAATCGGTTTTATTAAAAATAATGATAATGATGATGTAGATAATGCACAAAAGCTACAAAACAATTAAAAAGTAATTATAAATAAAATCGTGGGGTGTTTGAAATTTCTGTCAACAGTTCAACCATTCATATCGATTATAAATGATGATTGCAAATTTATGCAAGTTGAATGATTTTATTTTTAATAAATTTTTAATTATTTTGTAGCTTTTAGTACATTATCTACATCAGCATTATCTTACTTTTTAATAAAACCTTTTAACTTATAAAAAAAAATCTTTTTTTTTATTTTCGAGTTTTTAGTTTTCTTTTTTTTTATAATTTTCTGTAAACTACTAATACTACTACTACTACTAGTCAAGCCCTTTAATTTGATACCCATATTGAGGTGGTTGAACAAAAAAATGTTATCCACTATTTTGTGGAGGAGGCCATTTTGGATTTACAATGGTACTGAATATACATAATTGTATTCTCATCAAAACCAAAGGTGTGTACCAAATTTCTGATCAAACGTTCTTAAGTACTAAATTTGACCCAACATCAACAACGTCAACAAACAGGTCAAGCTATATAAAACCGTTTAAAAATAAGTAGGTATTAGGTAAGTATATCAAATATAACTTGGGTACCATCATGTAAAAAAAGGTTAGGGTGCAGCGGGGGTGGCCCTTATGACAGCCCTAAGCCGCCAACATGTTTATTTTTAAAAGTAATTTATTAAATGCAAACACACAATTTCCAAAACTTACCTTTTTCCTATTTAATTATTATGCCTTTAAAATTATGCTCAAATATTATTATGCGTAAGCAAATTTAGGCTTTACAATAGTATGCTTTTAACAATTATTATGCTTATAGTGGTTATGGTTAAAAAATGTACCTAAAATGTTATGCCAAATTAATATTGTGCGTAACTATTATTAGGATAAGTAAATGTATGGCACCAGAACAAGATTACACAAATTACTAATAACACAAAAAAAAATAATAAAAATGCTATTTAATTATAACTTTCGAACAGCAACAAAAAAAATCTATCATGAAACAAATTTAATGACTAATATACAATTATATATTTAAAACATTGACATTTTCATACGTTAAACCACGACCGCGCCGACCACATTTTACCAACCACTCGACGCGCGAGCTTCATTGTCTTGCCTAAGCCATGCACAAAGTACGGCCTAACCACAGTAACTTACGAAGGTGCACGCCTTTTTAAAAAGATACCTTCGGACATTAAGAAAACTTACAACTTACTCGTTCGTCGTATTTAAAAAGCGTTTGCGTTAAACTTGTTTGTTTCTTCTAATTAAGGTTAGGTGGGGTAAGAGGGCCGAGGGGGAAGAGAAACAGCGTCATGTAAATATAAAACTATAAAGCCTAGCTTTGTGCCTACTCTGTCGATAAAACAGAAATTCGTGTGTAGTTTCTGTGGTTTAACACAGATAGCGCTACTACATACCTAAGTAAGTTGAAGAGAGAGAAAAAAAATCTGTTGTCATTTACAAAACCACGACTGGGTACCTAGTAGATTTTTTATGTGCTTATTTAAACGATAAGACGATTTGTTAAAATGCTGTTTTTGTTGGAAAGTGCAAAGTTCATGCTATGCTTTTATTTTCCGACCTAATTGTTTGTAGCACGTGTTTACAATGATTTTTGCATGTGATCGAAATCTTAACTTAAAATATGCCAAGTGGGGTAAGAGAAACTACCATAATCAGAAAAGAGGAATATATGTTCCTCTTTCCTGTTTTCAGGGGGGACAAACCTTCTTATAGGCGATGAAATATTAATGATAACAGGTTACCTATTTATAATCGACATCAAAAAAGAAGGTTCTATTTGACGCGTATGTTTGTATGTATATTCGCGATTTACTCAAAAACTGTTGTCCGATTTTTGTGATTCTTTCACATGCATAATTAACATTTTTCTGGAAAGGTTTTAATGTATGATACACTAGCTTTAATCCGCGGCGTTGCTCGCGAAGACGTCTCTTACATATCGTTCGTTTTTAAGAAAATGAATTAGCCTACCTGCTTTTGTACCGATTTTAGGAATTGTTTAATAAGTTGTATTAAGTAGTAATTAATATAATAAATAGACAAAATAATATTTAATATGTATAAATAAATATACGTAAATTGAAATATTTCTTAAAAAATAAACCGCCTTATATGATATGAACACTTTAAAGTATAAATTAAATTTGAAAAATGATAATTTATATCTCTAAAACTATACTCAACTTATTTAGTGCAAGCAGAGTTTTTTATGTTTATGATTTTGTTTTTAAAAAGTTAGTAGATTTTAGAAGATTCGTTTGTGAAATTTAATGATGTTTGTTATTTTTAGTTAGACTGTAATATGTGCTAATTGGCAATAGGTACCTACTTACTTTTTTTAATACACTTTATTTGATTATAGGGTCTAACAATATCAATAAGCGAACGTTTAAGGAGAGCATCTATACATCACACTGAGCATGCTCACCAAAATTGGTCCAAAACTACAGGCTCGTTACCGAGATAATCAACAAAATATATGCACCAAAAATACACCCTTTCCAAAAACCCGTACAGCTGTACTACACGAACACAAAAATAGCCGAACATGCACACTAAACTTGGAGCACACTGAGCTATCTTTTTATTGACGCTTGCGTGCGTGTTAGTAAATATACAGCATGTTTTATGATGTGCATTATTTTAATTGATTTAGTTTGTTAGAAATCATAACTTTGAAAAATCTCTATAAAACTGGAGCCCATTTTTTGTCATTGTATTCAGAATGATGTATAGATACCGCCCTTAAACGTTCACTTATTGATTTTGTTAGAGCCTGTATATCATTAAAAGCTAATTCTTATAAATTTCTTTTATTTAAAAATCTTTTGTGAATTTGCCACTTAAGACCATACCATGTAAGTTCCACTTACCCCAAATTAAAATTTTCTCGATATTACGCTGAACTAAACCTTATTTTTACTACGTTTTACTCTTAATTCATTTGACTTCAAAATCACATTTAAAATATGTGAAGACAAATCAAAAAAGGTCAGTTTTAATATGAAAAGTTTAGGTTGTTCCACTTTCCCCATATCTGGGGTAAGTGGATCATTTTGAAGACTCAACTTTATTGACAGGTTTGTCCGTAAATACTGAGGGAATCGATATGTATGTTAAAATAATAGTAAGTTAACTTCAGGAGGTACACTTGTTTTCTAGTAATGTTAAAATTAAATTGTGTTTTTACTGGCTGGAGCTCATAATGTTAAAAAAATCAGTAAAAGTATGTTCATATTACCCCACCTTTCCTTAATTAGTATGGCAACGAATGTATGTATTTAATTGTTTCTATATTTATTTTCTCATGTAAGTGATGTAAAATATGTCTTAAATGGCTTTAAACCATGCTATGTTAAATTATGACATAAAATGTTATGCAAAAAAATGTCCCCGGTCTTGTGATTGCCTACTTACTTAAGAGGGTGCCGCGCGGTGCCGCGCGATCGCAAAAACTGACATAAGTCTCACAATGAACTTCAAAGCAAAATCAATCATATTTAAAATTAGAACAATTCTGCTTCGAAGTTACAGACCTAGTAATTTGATTAGAGCTATGTTTTTATTCTGAGAAATGTACAAAACCATCACGCGCTTGTGTTAAAAGTGAAAATTTACTTTTTTGAGATGGAGGTGACCTGCGGAATATCAATACAAATATTTACATGTAAAAATTATTGTTTCATGCGTAAAATTAAGAAAGATGTCGAAGAAAAATGTTTTTAGGAGTCATTAGATATATGTATTGTTTGTTATTGTTTAAATAATTTGTTTTAAATTTCAACAACGCTACGACCTTGTGCAATGATCAGGCTAACTTACGTATGTTATTTAATGTATTTAACTAATTCAGCGCATAGTACAAGTAACTTAAAAATACGTAAATTTTCACAATTTCGTGCAGGATCCCCTTAAATAAAATTCGCCTTCTTGAATTGCAGGCAAGTCGCACATTTAGCAGGCTCTGCTTTCTTCGTGCAGTTCTTCAACGAGTAGTTGGTTGAACCTCAAGATCCCCACGCGCCGCGCCCCGCCGCCATCTTTTTCTTCGGTTGTATTTTGTCAATTCGTTGGTTGTTAAATGTAAGCCAACAGTGTTTTGATGCAAATTTTGTTGCGACAAATTAAAAAAATGTCTAAAAATTTCCACGAGCAGGATCGAACTGCACCCTTCTGACAATCCGGTCGGCTTAACCCGCCGAAATTAAGTGTTTTGGTGAATTTAAATTAATTTCGTGTTGATAAATAGGTACGCATTGTTATATAGAATTAGTAGATAAGATGAGCTCGACGGCTAGCGCGTTCGGCTTGCGATCTTGCCCGCTAAGATAAGATAAGATAAATAAGATAAGCCTGCTAAGCAACTTTCGCAATGCCTGGGTGAGCAACTAAATTAAAAACATTTCGAGCTCTTCCGTGCTTCGGAAGACACGTTAAGCCGTGTTGGTCCCGGTAGCTGTCGAAAGATGGTAGTCGTTAAAACCCACTAACCTGCATCGGGCCAGCGTGGTGGGTTATGACCCAAAATCCCCACGTGCTATTTATTGTCCACGTGGAAGGCATGTGCCCAGCAGTGGGACGTTTACAGGCTGATAATGATGATACGATAAGTTGGGGCGAGTGTAAAATGAACACGTGACATATCCAATGGACGTTTTTGAAAAGAGTTCATTTGTAATTTTATGAAATGAAACGCACCCTATATGTAAGAATAGATATTTATTTTTAGTTTCATACATAGATTAAATAAAAATAGCGGAAGATACGGCACGTCCTTATAATCGTCCACTGAAAAAGGGGACGATGCAGCTACAGGTGTGAGTCAGAGTCGAGTCCTGCCAGACCTGCGACTGAGGGAAATTAGGCGACGGGGACCTGATTTAAGCGGTCCATGCGCTAGAGGCGAGTCACCTATCTTCCGCTATTTTGATTTAATTTAAGGTCTCATAGCATGTCTCGTACAATATACCTACATCAAATTGCGATGACACTTTGGTAAGTTGTGAGCACTCCTGCTAATGTGCAAAGCTAAGTGGCAATCCGCTCGTCCGATATCCGGCGCTAGGTTCAATTCTCAGGTCAGACAAATAGTGTTTTAGATTTATTGTTGTAATTCATTGAGATAAATTAACTAGAGAAGACGTCCCATACAAAAAAATGTGCACAGCTATCAATGACATGATACTTGTA
Source organism: Scoparia ambigualis (assembly GCA_963921215.1). Classification (NCBI taxonomy): domain Eukaryota; kingdom Metazoa; phylum Arthropoda; class Insecta; order Lepidoptera; family Crambidae; genus Scoparia; species Scoparia ambigualis. Next base: position 7,706,535 of record OY992514.1, read on the forward strand.
CCGTGGTGCGGGGCTTACCTAGTTGTCATAGAAATGTCTAAGCGCGCAGATGTGACACACGGTCCATACGTTTTATTACCGAGTTGTAAAGTTGTAAGTTGTTGTAAGATAGTGTTGTTGAAAAAACTACAGTTAGTTAAATGTTAGTTTTCATATTTATTGATTGTTGTTAATTGTAATATTGAAACGAAAAGAAGTAAATAAATGCCAAAAATAAAAGTGAGTAAATAATTTAGTTAAAACATTTCATAATAATATTATTAATATATTTTTTTAATTATTTTAGAAAAATATTTTTTTAAGTAGGTAGCGTGTAAAAATAATACTGAGTATCAAATATTCAGATGCTCAAATTTTTCAAGCATTATTGAGATGAGATTAAAAATCGTATTTGAGTGCTGCCCGCTTCATCTGAATATTAATTTAATTACTCACAAAACTCACACATAATGTAAAATAAAAAAGTCGCGTTCCAATATTTTATTTAAAATTAGTACACGACTTTTTGGAAGAAAATATCCTTGACTCCTATTATTCACAATTATATTGGCAACGTAATCTTTCTTGAGTGATTGAAAACCACTTTTCTGTGAAAAAGAAGACATTTTTTTAAAAATATGAGACGACTTGTCACCGCAATCACTGGGAAGTGACTAAATAAGGTGCAGCAGGTAAAGACTAAACAGGTCTTCCTAGTTTATTGCACCGTTCCTCTATGAGTTTTCGTGACAGACAATGGAAGTGAAATTGTGTATTATTTGACAACATTTTTACTTTTTAACACTTTGCAAGCCGGGCATTTTATTACGCGCATCCCCCTGTGAGCCGGCCTTTTTCGTAATTATTGTAAATTCTATAGAAAAAGAACTATAATAGGAATGAATTTAATTCTTTTTGTATAAGTTAGAGTAACTTATGTATAAAATTATAAAAAAAAAAAAATATATATATTTTAAATGTTATTTATTTTAAAAAATCAATTCCAAAATACCTTTTTTCGAAAAAAATAAAAACTCTTACGTAACTATCTGTATACAGCAAGATTTTTCATTGGTTTTGGAGCCGAAAACGTTATAATACAAAAAAAGTGTTGTACCTATTTAAGAAATAATAATCGCTTTACGAGCAAATATAAAAAAGTTGTAAAAGTGACTTTTTGTCGAAAACATGTAGCAACGTTCTCCTTATCAACTTGTACAAACCGTGACCGTGACCCCTATGAACTCACGCATTCGAGCGCAAGTCGCAACTCGCAGTCGATCGAGTGTGCGTATGTACCTACTTACACGAGCGTTGTGGAACAGCTGATTTTTGTGATTTTTGTTCTATTTGTTATTCTAATCACTATTGAAATACGATTCAAACTTTTCCTTCATACATTTTACGGGCTTAGGACCGTCAGAAATAAGTTAGGTAAGTACTAAATTACTTTAAAAAATACGAATTTACTAAAATAAGTACGTAACTACTTTTTATTACATTCATTATTTAGGTACTAAATGAGTTACTTATTTCCGGCGTATTTAAAAATTTGAATCGACCTATTTACAATAATTAATAATCAATTAAATTACCTTAATTTGGTGAGTCTTTTATAAACACTAAAACACAACTTTACACTTCTCTGTACCGTAACAATTGTTCAAAATGTCTACCATTAACTTGGATGCACATTCTCGCACGTTTCATTGAATTGGTTTTTAATCTTCTTAGTGTGTCTCTGTCACTTTTTACCAAATTTAAAGCGTCCACTATCGCGACTTGAGGAGAGCAAATCCCTTGCATGCGCAGCGACTGCAGATACTCGGGTGCTGCGTAGCGTCGCCTGGCTTCGTTAATGTTATCGCCAGATAAGGCATAAAATCGAATCATCGCTAAATACTCAATGATTGAGTATTCATAGTATCGATCCATTACAACGATGCACTCGCGGCGAAACACTGACTACAGCCAAAATTACGTACGACCTGTTAACCTAATTTCGCGAGACTAGCCGGCCGGTAAAAAAATGATACAACAGCCTGCGCCGGCGGCGGGGCGGGAGAGCCCGCCCCGCCGCCGGGGGGTAGACGGCTCGTTTGAAGCGCCTCGGTCGTTGACTTTGATAAGATCGTCCGGTACTAAGGATTCTAACATTTTTTATTGATATTTTTTAATGATTTTTTTATGCTCATATTTTTAGTTTTACAAGCTAAATAGCTTCTACTGATGATAAACATGAAAAAGGTTTCGGCTCCAAAACCAATGAAAAATCTCGGTATATATAAGTTATATATGTTAAAGTAACTAATGTTTTAATTATAAAAAAAATAAACAAACAATATTTGAAATGTTATTTATTTAAAAAATCATTACAAATATACCCTTTTTCGGAAAAAAAACTCTTACATAACTATCTGTTTATAACGCACTGTGGAGGTAATCGGCAGCAGCCGCGCCGGCTCGACGCGTTCCCCTCACTTGCATTCTTTCATACGTAAATGAATCGCCTATGTATGTATAGCTAAGAAACGCAGCTACACATTGCCTCAAACGCCGATCATGTCAGAGCGTTGTAATTTTAGTAAAAATTCTAGGAAATCGTATCACGACATGGGGTCGTGATCGGCGTACCGTAAAAAAATGAGCGTCACGACATTTGTTATAATGTACGAGTACTACGTACTAGAGGAGCTATTTATTTTTATTTTTTTTATTTATTTATTTATTTATTAAGGACAGTCAGCGAAAACTTGTACTAAATAAAAATCTATGTAACATACAATACTATACTATCTTAAATGCTAAGTACAGCTTTCTATTATTGACCGCCACGGCATGCAAATGTGGAGTTTGTATAAATTTAAAAAAACGAAAACTGCATCACAATTTTCCAAGTACTTACCTAATAACAAAGTTAACAATTTACAATTATAAGAGCAAAAAATATAACTCATTTTAAATTCTAGCAAGAATTACGCAGGGTTTACGTAGCTTTCGGACACTAGTTTTCTAAATTTGTGGACACTTAGATGAAAAATGTCAATGTCAGTGTTGGATCGTGACAAAACATTATAATGTCGCTGCAGCCTATTAAGTGTTGAATGTTGACCCAAGTTGCTCTTAGAGAGCTGCTCCGAAAATAGATTAAATCTACTGATGCGTGGCAATTTTCTTGGTGCGTTAATATTGATTTGTTCTAGGAGATTTAAACAATCGAGGTCACCACGCATTAATTTATACAGAAACATGTCGTCCAGGAGGAGTCTCCTTTCCCTTAGCGGCTTAAGTTTAAAATGTTTAAGGCGACTCATGTAAGAAGTGAGACTTTTGACGAGGAAGAATCGAAACGACAGGTGCCACATAAACCTTCTCTGAACACTTTCGAGACGTTTTATATGAATATCATATTGCGGTGACCAAACAGTACTACAGTACTCTAGTCCGGACCTCACAAGACTATTATATATAGCTAAAATGGCAGTGGGACTTTTGAAGTCCTTTGTACATCTTAGAACAAACCCCAACATCTTAAAACCATGGGTAACTATTTTGTCTATGTGAATGTGAAATTGTAATTTAACATCCAGATGCACTCCAAGGTCTTTTATAGTCCTCACTTCTTCAAGAACCGTATTATTAATCGTATATGCCACTGGAGGAGAGGTTTTGTTACGGGTGAACCGGATGCACTTGCATTTACCTTCGTTCAAAGTCATACGATTGTCAACACACCACTCAATAAATCTGTTTAGATCTTCCTGTAGCAGGACAGTATCCTGGGCGGTTACTATTGATTTCATCACCTTCAAGTCATCTGCAAACATAAATATTTTGGAGTGCCAAAAAGATGACGAAATGTCGTTTATAAAAATATTGAAAAATATTGGACCCAGGTGAGACCCCTGAGGTACACCAGATTTTGCCATGAATACATTTGAACAGAAACCATTCAGTACTACCTTAGACGTCCGACCAGTGAGGTAAGACTCGCACCAAGACAGAAGACTCCCAGCGATGCCACAGTGTAAAAGCTTTTGTAAGAGAATAGTGTGGTCTACCCTATCAAATGCCTTGCTAAAATCGGTGTAGATTACATCCACACAGATGCGCGAGTCTACAGCTCGTTCCACGTCAGCAAGAAAGGACACTAAGTTGGTAGCAGTGGATCGGCCAGAAAGGAAGCCATGCTGTTCTGGAGATATCATATGTTTCACGTGCCAGCACAGAATACGACAAAGCAGCGACTCGAGCACTTTTCCAAATACTGGTAGTATAGAGATCGGCCTATAATTACCTACTACAGATGCATCACCCGATTTATACACGGGTACGATGCGAGCTTCCTTCCAGAGTCCAGGAAATACGCCAGCAGAAAAAGATTTATTAAAAATAATAGCCAAGGGGTGAGCAAGACCTTTAGCGCATTCTACAACAAATTTGGAAGGAATTCCGTCAGCCCCTGGGCCTTTATGACGATCAAGTCTTTTTAATTTATTAAATATTTCTATGGAAGTAAATACAGGAGCCTGAATATAGTTACTGTTTGTAGCGAGAAAGTTGTCGCTCTGGGGTGATTTTGGTGGGGGTTGGTCAGAATGATACACGGAGGAAAAGAATTTCGCAAACAGGTTGCAGACTTCATTGCCGTTTGTGGCTGTATCATTGGAATAGCTCATTTTGGAAGGATAAGAGTTGCTCTTACTTCTTTTTTGTTTTAGAAAGGTCCAAAAATATTTCGGGTCAGATGCAATTGACTGTTCCACGAGTGACAGATATCTCTTATAACTTAGTTTAATTAGGGTTTTACATCTGTTCTGTATCGTCACCAGACTTATGCCGTCTAACGGGTTTTTATACTTTTTAAAACGTATTCTCATGTTATTTTTCTCACGTAAGAGCTTTATAAGATCCTTAATATACCAGGGAGGGTAGCCATTTGATTTCGCAACGCACTGAGGAACATGTTTTCTAATACTAGTTCTGAGAATTCCGTAAAAAACCTTAACCATCTCATCAACCGACGAACAAGATTCAAACTCATCCTCCCAGCAAATAGAATCCAGATCATTGTTTATTGAGTCGTAATTCGCTTTATGAAAGTTGGGTCTGGGTAGCGCTTTTTCGGACAGGTTTTGGCAGCAAGCCGATACAGTTATGGCGAACTCTAGCGGAGGATGGTAAGGATCTATGTTACACAAGGGCGACCGGCTACAATTCAAACTTTCGACGTCAACATTGGAGGTTAAGATGAGGTCCAAGATTTTGTCTTTATGGTTTAAAACATTATTGCACTGGAATAGATTATTGAAAGCTACAAAATCGTAAAAGGAGTTCGCTACCAAGCCAGTTCTAATTGGCGGAGTGCCTACATTATTATCCCAAATGATACTATTCTGATTAAAGTCACCTGTTATTAAGGAAAACTTTTGTAAGGGCATTATTCGATTGACATTGTCTATAAAATGCTCTAACATGTTTAATTGAATGGGCGGCGGAAGATAAGCAGCGCAAATATATAACTTTTCGATTTTGTTTCTAATCACAATGTCGATTGAGATCCACAGATCTTCGCATTCGCTTTCAAATTCTACTACTCTTTGTGCTCTCAGACGTTTGTGTACTGCTGTTAATACACCGCCCCCCTGTTTCGTACCGTGAAATCCGGTAGACTCCCGATCTCTCCTAAAAACGACATAATTATCAGAAAACAGCTCAGCATCATAGACGCTGGTATTTAACCACGTCTCGACAAAGATAATTACGTCATAATCACAACAAATGACATTTTTAAAAACTTCGTTAGTTTTTGTACGTAAACCCCTCACATTTTGAAAATATATTCTCATATATTAACTAAACAACAATTAATAACTTTTTTTCCTATAATACTACTTTTTTATACAATATTACTGTACTTACTATTTTATATTTTTATAATGTGTATATTTGTAGCCAACACAATTATCAATTTGATTTATTAATATAAACTAACTTTGAAACCAAGCTTTATGCTTACTTAACATTGGCAATAGAATAAAAAAAACTTATACCCTTAACCCTACCCTTAAAAACAAAACTTATACCAAGCGATCCAAGGATTCTCTGTCGCGGATGTAGACGTACTCCGAAGTTTCAGTTTTCCTCATGTAGATATGACCGCTCCTCACCCAAACAAATTTGTAGTTAAGCTCCTTCGCACGAGAGCGGGCAGCGGCATGCAGAGCTTTATTTTCAGGAGACAGATTATCCGCGAGATATATAGGTATCCTTTTTTCACTAGCGCTGGTTAGGCCCAGGTGTGCAGAGTTCAACTTATTATCTGCGTGGTTTTTATTGAATTTTATGGTCGCGGCCAAAACGGAGTCCCTTATGCGTGGATGGCTGAATCTAACGAGGATAGACCGCGGTCTGGCAGATTGAGAGTTTTTCTTGGCTATGCGCGAACAGTAAAAAATGTCACTGTCATTAATTGGATAATTAACAGTCTTTCCTAAGCGCTTTACCAGATCGATGACATTTTCCGTTTTTTTTTCAGGTACACATTGAAGTTCTAAGTTATTGGCACGGGAAATCAGATCCAGTTTATTGTTACTCGCCACTATAGAAGTGACGGTAGTGCGCAAAGCTTCGTTTTCCTTCTTAAGTGCCAGCAAGTCGGCCTTGTAACTAGCTAATTCCGATTTTAGGCTGGTGAATTGGACGTCGAGGAAGGATAATGATTCCTTAAAATCGTTCAGCTGATCGCTCAATGCCTGCACTCTAGACTCAACCTTAGCGCTAAAATTACCCAGACACTCCCTTATCGCAATCTGTATTTCCTCTCGTATTATCGCTCGAAGATCAGAAGCTGAAGTCGAAGCCGAGGCGGCAGCGGCGGGGCCAGCAGTAGGCGCCTTGCCCGTGCTAGGTGACTTGCCGCTCGTTTGTTTTTTAGGGGCAGGTTTGTTCCTAAGAGTGACGTTGTTATTTCGAGTGACTTGCTCGGACGACGATCTAACTGGAGTATTTGAATTGTCAGTCCTAGGTAGTTTCCCTAAGCACTCGGGGCATATCCAACTCTCGCTGGTCGCCTTGGAAAGCTGTTCACCCAGTTGGCTAGTCGGTAGGATGCACAAATTGTGATAAGTAGCATTACAACGCGAACAATCTAACACATCGCTTCCCTTGTCATCTACGGCGGCTCGGCATGCAGCGCAGTGTTTCATATTCGATGAGTATCAATCGTAGCCAGTGCTCGTAGCGCTCGCTACGCGTAGCAATTTTTTGTTCGGTGCACAGTAGTAAGCGATGCGCAATTTCGGCGCCTCGTATCCTGCGCCCGTGGTCCAACGGCTAAGACACCGGTGTTTACCCCAGAGGTCCGAGGTTCAAATCCGGCGATCCGCGCCCGCAATGAATATCAATTTTCTCACCTCTGGGGACTCCGAAGACGTCCGGGCGAAGTCTCGGCGATCGATAGGGCGAAGCGCGGGGCTCCCGCACAAATTAAAATTATTAAATTAATTTCAAAAAAGCAACCAACGCGTCCACACGCTATTCAATATGAAGAATGAATGGATATCTATCTATCTAGCTATCCCAAGCAAAAGTCTTGTTCTATTTTATTAAAAGTTAAAAAAGTGCGCTGCAGCGCTAAAACAATAATTAATCGTATTTCTGAACAATTTAAAAAAGCAGCGCTAGACAGCTTCTAGAGTTTTGTTTTCTCGCGGCCAAAAGGTCAAAAGCGCCGCCATTTGCACGGCGCGCTTACGCGTTCTGTTCAACCATGTTCAACGTTACGTTGTTAAAATCTATTATTTGTTAGTGCAACAGATAATAGATTTTGCACTGCAGAACGGACATAGTTGTTTTCCATATTTTCTACCTACCTTTCATTAGAATTCAATATTTATTACATTAAATTATTTCAGATTAAACCACAGATAATACTATTGTTTGATAAAATGAAAGAAACTCTTTGCGTTTATTTATGACCAAATACATTTTTACATGCGTACTATTTCTTCTGCCTAGGTAGTAGGTACTAAAGTTAGTTAATATAAAAATATCTCAGGAACGGTGCTTCGCGTCGGAGCTAAAGAATAAGGTTATTTTCCACGCCGTGTGAATCCTGGTAATACCCTGGAGGTAAATATCTAATATAGGTATAAATTATATATCTAATGATCTCAAAAAAACAGTAAAGTTAATTATTAAGTTCATTATTAATTCACTTAAAGCGTTAAAATGTCACTTCTGCACAAAACAGAAATATTGTTACTCTATGCATTTTACCGAAACATGGCCGCCGCTTCATGTCTCGGTGATTTGATAAAATATTTAGTCAAATGCATGTTACATCGATAATTTAGTACGTATTTCTAGGTGAAAAATGTGATTCTTTTGGTTTTATTTGTATTTCCTGAGTTGTTTAAACAGTACCTTAGCACACATAAAGGCATATTTTAATAAAATAGAAAACAGAATACACGTATTGTTGCGTCTAGCGCCTGCCACAGACTACTACAGTTGAAGCGAGCTGGCTCTAACGCGTGTTACAAACAATCTAGTTGAGACGTCTTCTCTAGTACGTAGTATATTGTAACTCAATGGTTGTAATCATTGAGATGAAGTACATTATAACTCAATGGTTGTAATAGCCTTTGTTTGTGGTCACCAACCTGCATTCGGCAATCGTGGTGATTATGACGTGATAACGTCTTATAAACATTGAGTTATAATATACTACGTACTAGACAAGACGTCTCAACTAGATTGTTTGTAACACGCGTTAGAGCCAGCTCGCTCAAACTATATTAGTCTGTGGCAGGCGCTAGACGCAACAATACACGCATTCTGTTTTCTATTTTATTAAAATATGCCTTTATGTGTGCTAAGGTACTGTTTAAACAACTCAGGAAATACAAATAAAACCAAAGGAATCACTTTTCACCTGGAAATATGTACTAAATTGTCAATATAACACGCATTTGACTAATTAAATTATTTTATCAAATCGCCGAGACATGAAGCGGCGGCCATGTTTCGGTAAAATGCAATGCATGGAGTAACAATATTTTTGTTTTATGCAGAAGATGACAACTAAGCCCCGCACCACGGTACAAGCATCATTATACCGTGCCCGCAACGCACCACGCAATAGTTGCCCGCTGTCATCTAGCTGTGCACATTTATTGTATGGGACGTCTTCTCTAGTTTATTTACCTCATTGCTTATAAATCGATAAACGCCGGCTGCATGCACGAAAAAACATGAATGACTCATTGTCACGTTTCGCCTGAGCCGAGCGTGCAAGCGAGAGCGCGGAGCAAGCGATAGAGAGGCACGATTGGCCCAAGCGTTCGGCCTGTGTTGTGAGTTGTAACTTATCTCTCTTCCATTCCATCGGCCGATGCGTCCGAGTAAAAGATATTTTCGTAAAATTATCGTCCGTAAACCGACTTTACAGACAACCAATTTTGTTAAATAATGGAGGCATTTGCCCTGCAGCGGGACTGTATAGACATTAGGTTTTTTTAATAAAAGAAGGAGGCAAACGCGCAGGCGGGTCACCTGATGGAGAGCAATCACCGCCGTCCATCGACACCCGCAAAACCAGAGGAGTCGCAGATGCGTTGAAGAAAGAAATAGGATTAAGAAAGGAATAGGAATTGTGAGAGGGGGGGGGGGGGGGGGGGAAGGGGCTTCCGGAACTCTCACTGGCCGGACGAAACACAACAGCACCAAGTGCTATTTTTTCACGCCGGATATTAGTGACAGGGTGGTATTACGCCGGGCGAGCCGGCCCAATGCGTGCTGCAACGCAGCGTGGCTCTACCACTCAGAAAAGCCTAAGTACTTTACATAGCCGTCACTCGTCTTAGCTACGAGAATAATTAATTAAGATCTTCATCACGCATATTCTCCATGTAGAAGTGCAAACACATGGCAAATTCGCTGTTGCGTGTGTTCTCCTTCAAATAATCCGAGATTTCTCTAAGTTTCCTCTCTTTCTCACTGTTGAAGATCACTCCCTCTCCTAAGTTGTTCGTCTCGTCAAGGAGCCTTATTGCTGCCGCATCACCAGGGTTTTCTTCAAGGAAGCACCTGCAATCAAAACACTTTCATGTATATTGTACTTATACTTAGTTTAAGACTAACTACTTAATAAACGTAGGTATCCTACGCGTACCTTTTTGGCTGACTCAATGGTCAAACCGAGACCATGACCGGTGCAACACGGTTGAAAAGTCGAGTACGCGTAGGATACCTTTATTAAATCGTAAGCGTTATGCTTCGTTGAATAAATTTGTTTGAAATCGAACGACAAAGTCTAAAAGGCTGATAGAGGTGAATGGAAGAGAAAGACTTGTTGTGAGGTCTACCTAGTGACCTAGCTGCCTGCCTAGACACAAGTCACCAAAATCTAAGACGCTCACACATCATTATCGGCGTTTTAGAGGCATGAATGACTGCACCGCGGTTTAGAAGTAACTAATCAAATCAGAGCTCCATTTTCTCGTTTGCATAAATTTATTCTTTTGAGGAATTGACTTTTCGTAGCACTTCGCAGTGAATTGTGGTGAATATTAGTAGTAGCTGCATGGACTTCAGCTTTTAGTTCGCCTATACTTTCGTAGGTTCTCTAACATCGTTATCTTGTTAGATAACGGTGTTCCGTTAGATTACTTTTTATGGGGATATGTGAAGGACGTTAAAAATAAAAGTAAATGACGTCCTTCACATAGGTATCCCCATACAAAGAAATCTAACGCTAATAGATTAGAAGTGGTAATTTTAAGAAGTGGACGTTTTTATTTATGGTCCTCAGTCGCGTTTTTACCGATCCATATCTGGAAATGGTTATTGAAATATGTAGTTGATCTGCTGTTATGTGCTGTATGGTGTACCGTCTTGTTGGAAAATTCGACGTTCTTCGGTTGTGATGTCTTCTTCGGGGAGAGAATTTAATGCGTTTCGCAATAGATCCAGAATTTCAAGGTATTTTACTGTTTTCAGGTGTCCTTCAAATATGTGAACCTTAACAAGCCCGTTCTTCATTGTCCCGCACCAAACGTTATATGAGAATCTCACCTGATTATTAGTCTCACGTATACGGAGCGGGTTTAAATGCGACCAATAATGGTTATTGTGGCGATTGTACATAACTATTATTGCTAAAGTTACTCTCATCCGATCATATTATGTAATCCAAAAATTTTTCGTCTCGAGCCAATTCGGCCTGGATATGTCGACAGAAGTATAACCTTCATTCAGTGTCTCCCCGAAGAAGTTTTTGCACCAAACGACCTTCACGGTAACATTTATATTTGTATTTTTTGAGCACACCAAGCACACGAGTATCAATTGTTTCAGCGGCTTCTCTGCCCGATGTTTTCGAATAGGCTTCAAAATAAGTTATTATGACACTTTGTCAAAATCGGAACAATCAATCCGCTGCTGTGGTCGTCGAAGGCAGCTTTCAAGTCTTCCATGACTTTTTAAGTTTTAACCATTCGGAGCAAGACCCACCTGAATGGTATTTGCCTGTGTCGATATCGTTCCGCATACCACTCTGGTGCTCGTGTAACATTTTTTGAATTAACAAAGTACGCTTCTAATAAGTCGAACTGTTCTTGATAATTGTCAGCCATTTATAATGTGATACGAAGAACTTGCATTGCAACTCACGATTAAATTTAACTACGTAAAATTGTAGCAGAAATATTTGAAAATGGAATAAAATACCGTTTGAAAATCATAAAAAAAGAAAAGAATGCGTTAAAACAATTCGAGCAATTTTTGTTACAAATTAAAAAAGCACTTTTAAAAACAAAAACAGCTCATTATGATGTTCCATTGTTATATTACCTACCTATGCAAGCAACTATTATGACTTGTTATAATGATAATAATTAATGCAATTTTCTTATCTAGAAGTATATAAGTAGATTACTAAAGAAGTGGCATTAGTAATAGCAACTAAACTAATAGGTAAACATAAGTGTAGCTCATTTAAACATATCGTTACCTTCCTTGCATGCCAGAGATTAAAGTGTCTTGTTTTTTCAGTAGGTATTTATGTGTTGTAAACGATCAATATGAAAGACTCTTTCGATGTGCGTTATAAAATACGGCATGTTATTTTTACCACATTTGAACGATTTAATTCCCGGTTAAGACAGACGATTTTTTTTTAAATCCATAATTGTAGTATTTATTATTCTCTAAAATAAAAGTATGTCTGCATTGTGTACAATTTGCTATTTCTAATAATTAAAGTAGTTACGGACAGTTGCGGTGCATTTCACGTGACGGGTGAAACCAAAATAAAAGGTAATTGTTAGTTTTCCTGGCCTTCCGTTATTATGATTGTATTTGTTATTTAAAGAAAAATGAACCTTATCAGTAACCCTTTCGACCTGCATCATAAAATACGGCATGTTATTTTTTGTCGCATTTGACTGGTACGAGCGATTTTTTAAAAATTCATAAATGCAGAATTTATTGTTTTTAAAAATAAAGGAAAGTCTCCTTTACACAGAATGTGCTATTTTTAATATTTAAAGGTAGTTGCCATCTATGTGACAGTCGATTTTTCCACCCTGTATAATGAGGACCAGGGAAACCAGGCAAAAGCAATGCCAGTCCGTCGGCCACCAATATATTTTAATGTATAATTCTCAATGCTACAGGGTGTAGTCTCTAGTTATGATGCCATAACGTAATTCCGAATCATGATTGATCAATCAAATCGTTCACAGAATGCATAGTTGACAGAAATATCTATTTCTAGAAAACACGTTTCGCCGAACCTTCAGTCTGCGAACTGAACTTCACGGCTCGCCGAAAATCGGTTTGTAGAAAGCATTATTAATAGAAAGCTTTATTGAATGATAGTTCATCTAGATTCAAAACAAACTTAACATCAACGGCACATCATTAAACGGTAAAGTTGGACGAACCGATTAATTGCAATATGATATGACACGTCAATACTCATTTACCTCAAGCAACTCTTCATGTAGTCAAAATTTTCTAAGAAACAAGCGCACGCTGCCATGTCATCGGATGCGTCGTTGTCCATTTCGCTGGTACTCGCAGCTTCTAAGTCAACAGTAGGCTGAGCAGCTTCAGCTTCCCCAAATCTCTTCAGGTACAACTTCCTTATCAGGGTGGTCATACGCACTGGCATTCGTAGATGTCGGTCGTGTTCTTTCAATTCTTCTATTTCAAGCATCAGTTCTCCCAGAATAGATAATAAGTCCTGCTCTGATGACAGCTCTTTGATTTTGCTACAAAGATTTTGGATGAACCACGTACCCTCTGAATTCCTGTAAAAATGTACCGTATTAATGAAATGGCTTAAAACCTCAGACACCGTAACTCATTCTTATTTTATATAAAAGATTTATGTAAATTAAGAAAAGAAATTACAGAACCATTATTTGAGCATGTAAAGGAATTATTTGTAACTTTCACGTCTTTACATTTTAAACCACCACGTTAGCACTTAAATATTAATTGGCAATCACACGGCACAGTGGTAACCCGCCTAACTCCCGTACAGGGCTCTGCGGGAGTGGACCTTTATACCCTTAAAACTCCTAGGGACGAAATAGTTTCATTAAAAAAAAATCATCAGCACGGCGACGACGCGGTACGCAACCCGTCACGTCTCGTATCTCGAGGGGCGGGGGAGAAAAATGATCTGCAGAGTGCCTTGCAACTTTGAACGTTTGTGGAGGTATGGAAGAGAAAATGAATGAGGTGTGTCAGACGATGGATGATAGAAGGATTGATATTCTTTGTGTAAATGAGACGAAGCAGAAGTGTTGCGAGTTGCGACACCACTTATCACGAACCCTACACGGCGCACGGGTCTGGCGGGCCCAGGTCAAGCAGAGCTTGCCAGGGAGTTGGTGTCATAGAATCAGAGCGAATGGGTGAGTGCGTGAGAGAATTTAAATGTGTAAGACCCAGGCTTGTATGGATCATAATGCAAGTAGGACTAACGTATATCTTTGTTGTAGGGATATACATACGCCCCTGTTGACATGGGTACGGATACGTCACAGAGTGCATATGAAGAAAGAAAGAGTTTCTTGGGATGATGTAAGAGATGTTTTGAGAGTGTGCGAGGATAATGAATGAATGTTGATGGATTTTAATGGGTGGGTAGGAACAAAACGAGAAGGATTTGAAAGGGTTCTTGGAACACACGGCGATGAGAGAATGAATGAGAATGGTAGAGCTTGCTAGAGATTTGCCTCGAGTGGAACCTTTGTGTGACAAACACTATGTTTGCCCACAAATGTATGCACTTGTATACTAGGGAGGCGAAGAATGTAAGGAAAAGTCGAATTGATTTTGTGATAGTGGAGGAAAGAGTGAGAATGGATGTTCTTGACACTACGGTATTTCATGGGTCGGGCAATATATGAGACCACTTTCTGGTTAAGACTAGAGTAACTGGTCTGTTCAAAAAATGGAGACATCGACCACGTGTAACCACTGGTGTGCTTGAAAGAATAAAAGTGGAAAATCTGCAAATTATGAAGTGAATGATGAATATGTAAATAAATTGAAGGATCAGTTCCATCAAACATTATGGAACTGATGCTATCTGTGAGGTTGAGGAACTGTGGAAAGTGCTGAAAGGAAAAGTAGTGAGAGTGGCTAGTGAAGTTTGTGGTGTGAGTAAGAGGAGCAAAAGGAAAATGAAGAAGAATGTGTGGTGGGGTAACGCTGTACAAAAGGTAGTAAGTAAGAAGAAAAAGGCGTGGCGAGAATGGTTAGCTGTTAGGGCTAACCAGAGTAGCCAAACAGCTACGTTTATAGAGGTGGATGCTTCTAAGAATGGGTATAGAAAGGAATGTTTCCTTTCAGTAAAATTTGCCATATTATGGGCACTTTTCCTCCAACCACAGTCTTTTTTTTTCCAGCCTGTGTATATAGGCACATATAAGTCGCTTTTCTGACGAAGGGGCGTAACTGCGTTTATAATGTCAAAGTTATTCAAATTTGATGCTCTTTCGTTCTGTCTAATCGATATATTTATATCTTCTATAGATCGCTGTTAACATGTTACGAGTGAAGTATAAATTTACAAATTTGCGTTTACAAATTGACGTAAAAAAACAATCAAACTAAGGGGCGTACGTTACTTAGGACTTTTTGTAAGATTATAAAAAAGTTAATCGATTCATCCCTAGTGACGTATCTGAAATGTAAGACAAAAAAACTGTCATTTCATCATCCTAAAAAGAACTAATGCAGTTTATGTGCAACTTTTAAAACAGCGATGAAGAAACCAAATTAAAACTTTTTGAAAAATGTGACTAAACAGATTTACATGTAAAGAGGAATCAAAGACCACACCAGCTGTTGTTATAAAATGTGCTACGTTTGATCTACAGCAAGTCATTAATTTACCGATCAGGGGGGTTACTCTCGAACGCAAACTCAATCTTAATACAATTCCAATGCGATTAATATGTGTCGATATTGGGATAAGTAAAGATAATTCCGGAACGCCATCTCGATAATAACTTGTTCAATCAATTTCCACGCAATTTAATTCCAATGTCGCTTACAAAAGTGCCATAATTGACATTTTTTAGATTTGTGATTGGAAATTGATTAATGCAATTCTGTTTCAAGAGTAGCCTACCAGGAACGAAAGTGCAGCTTTCTATAAGAAGCGCTTGCCGGTTTATATTTTACAATACTTATACTTACGACATGACCACTGGAGACTGCTACTGTTATACATGTCATGAAGGACAGAGCAAAAGAGGTTCATCGGAAATTTCTACAGCTTTATACATGTTCCTAAAAACAAAGTGATAGCTGGCAGGGGCTTAAAGAAAATATATTTGTTTGCGGATAGATGCAGCGGACAAATTTGCAACTCCCATAACAGCCGCAGCTTTATTGTATTTATGTAATTCTGTCAACATTGAAGAAATTATTTTTTTTGCATTTTTCCATACCAAATCACGGTCAAAGTGAAGGATTCTGCCTACAGCACTATAGGATATGCCATTAAAAAAGCTGGAGACCTCTATACACCAGCTCAACTTATCCCGATATTTAGACTAGCAAGAAGAAACCTTATGTTATAGCATTTCAATATTTGGATTTATTGGATTGCAATAAACTGTCCACTGATCTAAGGTTACTCTCGTTGCGACAGATAATTTAGGACAGAACGTTATCTGGACGAGATGACTGAGTATTCCGACATGAAATCTAAACCCACAAATCTTTTCTTTTAGAATAGTCACTTAGATACTACTTCTCGATCACATCAAAAAGGAATGTTTAGTTTTTTCTCCATTCCGAGCTTGGCGTTTTGAATATGAGTCGTTCAAAGATCTCGAAAGAAAAGTATGATGATTTAATTTCCATAACTAGTGGTGATACATCTGTCGTTATATTACCTGAGCATGTAGAATGTTATATGCGTCTACCGAAAAAATTTGGTGTCTTTGTTGATTGGTGATTTTTTTATATTAATATTTAAATAAAGTAAATGTGTTACGAAATATATTTTATGTTAAAAGATTATTGTTGATTGCTACAAGATTAAATGATAACTAATTGTTAAAAGGTTTTTTTAAGATAATGAAGGACGTTATTATGTTACAGTAATAATTTGTATATGTAATGTGATTATTCTAAGATTTAATTATTTCAACTTTGATGAGGCTTTTTTGTTAGAGACTGATTATTTTAATAACAGCCACGTATTTCCTTATGTCACGATCGTTTAGGCGCTTAGCCCCATGACAATAAAGAAGAAGTTGATTATCTAAATAATGTTTTATTTAGGTACTTATTTCTTCAATTAAATACCGACATATCTGTTAGCTGATACCATACCTGAGAAAAACAAGGTTCTCTCGAAGTGGCGTATCAGTATCGTAACTGTTTTAAACATTTTTATTTAAATAAATATGAACTTTAAAAATATGTATTTAATATAATTAGAAAGATCTTAAGTCAAAGATCATAAAAATAATAACTTTATTTAAACAAATCTTTATTTGATCGTTCTCCCGAAGAAAGAAAACGAAAAAAGCTTGTCCTGAACAATTTTATTTAGTAAATGTCAGATACGCGCCCCTTTGTCAGAAAAGCGACTTATGCCTTCCACCAATGATTAGATATTTTTGCAGGCCGTCGATAGTCACATCTTAATGCTGGTGTAGTGCACAATTAGTGTCGCCTTTTTTTTGTTCATTAATTTTATTTTAGGTTATTTCATTTTCACCTTAAGTAGCACGCAACTAGCTCTCATTTTTGTTATTGTTTTGCTAAAATTTATTTGTAGTAACTTGTAGATGAATAGCCCTCATGACCCATTCTCACCTAACAGTTACGAGAAGTGGGAGTGGCTGAAAACCAGCGCTTACTGGGAGCATCTTCTTTAAGCATATGCTGCTCGAGCCACCTCCAATTGCTCTCACCTTAAATGTGTGTAACCTTTTTTTTAATGCATAATATGTACAGTAAAGTTACAGTGTTGTTTATTGTTAAGTGTTGCATTATTAGTTTTTGTGTGAAAAAAACAATAAATTATTTTTATTCTTTTTTATTCTTATTATTCTGGTGACTGTACAAACGCTTTATTAGAATAATCGTTGTAATTTAATTCATCGTCTCGCTATATGTCTGATAGTGTGAGGACGACAAAAGACAGTCGCGAAATTAAGTAAACTTCTTGTTTGAAATTTTGGGAAAGTTTTTTTTTATTCTTTGTCTTTAACACGTTAAGCGCCAAGTGTATCATCTGGTATACACCGCTGTGCTTCTGTCAAAGGTGTGATATACTTATATAGTTAACTATTACTTTATGTATAGTTTCCATTGACAATATTGTCATTCCTATGGGTAAAATAGCTGAAAACTGTGAAACGGTGTTGCGGTGTGCTGTACAATAAAAATTATAATGTGTACAGTATTATAATTGTTTTGAGATGCTATACCTATAAAGCGTCGGACTCTTAGGTTAACAATTATGACAGCTTACATAGATCTTAGCTCACGATAGATTAGTTAAAATGCTTACTGTGTTACTTCTGTAGGCTGCACAGCTTGTACAATGGGCAGCCGCGGTTGTGGCTGCCCAATGTACGAGCTGTGCACAACGAGAAGGTCAGTCTCCTCCGGCAGGGTGTACGGCTGATTGATATTGTCTATGTCCAAGACGGTTGCAATATCGCGACGAGCCTGAAAATAGTAAGCAAGTATGTAGATAGGCTACTTTCCTTCTTTGAATATTTTTATATATTTATCGCGCTCACTACTACTAAAATAATAGAAATAATAGGTATTTCCACTGGTTGCGGCGGCCTCGTTTGATTTTCTTTATATTATTTTAAAATAAAAATGATGTTGAGCCATCAGCCATACAGTAAAGTAGGTAAGTAAGTTATTTTAATACAGCTGGGCACAGATTATTTGCAACGCAACATGCAATGCAACACGAGTATAAGGTCCCCACAAACGATCAGGTCGCCGGCAGGTATCGGCCTGTCATTTAGTACATCGCACGTGCGGCGGCGGCGGCGGAGCTAGGGTTGCCAGATCGGGTAACTAAAATATCTGGAAAAAATTTCAAAATGTCTGGATTTTGGGATTATTATCCGGAGAAATAAATTTTAAACATACTTTACCAATTTCGCGTATATAATATATCATATCGCATATATGTCGTTTTGCGTATATGTCATTTCGCGTATATGTCGTTTTGCGTAAATGTCATTTCGCGTACATGTCGTTTTGCGTATATGTCATTTCGCGTACATGTCGTTTTGCGTAAATGTCATTTCGCGTACATGTCGTTTTGCGTATATGTCATTTCGCGTATATGTCATTATGCGTGGCCGAAATGTGTCATTATGCGTGTAACCCGCATATTGACATACACGCGTTTTGACTTACACGCACATACTCGCATAATGACTAATTACGTACACGCATATTGACATACACGCGTTTTGACTTACACGCACATACTCGAATAATGACTAATTACGTACACGCATATTGACATACACGCGTTTTGACTTACACGCGTTTAGACCCCTAGAAATGGTCAAAGCCGATCGGAGGGCTATAAGCCTTATAAACATACCTTAAGCATTTTTATTTATCCTTCCATTGGTGATTTAAAATCAATAAAAATTCAAAATAAAAATCCTTTTTTAAAAAACAAGCTTTTATTTAAATGCGCTAAAAAGAAAAAAGTAACTTTTACTATAACCTATAACGTCGTTACACAATTTATATGATATAAAAGGTTGTCGCGAGATTTAATGTGTAAATAAAAAAGTGATAGATTAAAATTTTCAATCAAAGTATAATTATATACGAGTACTTACATAATCTTTTAAATCATATAAATTGTGTAACGACGTTATAAGTTGATAGTAAAAGTTTAATTTTTCTTTTTAGCGCATTTAAATAAAAGCTTGTTTTTTAAAAAGTAATCTACCTATGTCATTTCGCGTAGTCGTTCCCGTGTGTCATTTTGCGTATGCAAATATGTGTCAATTCGCGTATGTCATTTTGCGTAGTCGTTCCCGTGTGTCATTTCGCGTATGAGAATATGTGTCAATTCGCGTATGTCATTTTGCGTAGTCGTTCCCGTGTGTCATTTCGCGTATGAGAATAAGTGTCAATTTGCGTATGTCATTTTGCGTAGACTCTATGTGTCATTGTGCGTTGGGCTAGCAAAATGGGTCATTATGCGAGTAACCCACCAATTCCCATATTTCCTTGCGACATTCATTTTGTGCCCACCGGCCACCGCCATTCTTATAACTTGTTCATAAATCTTTACGAAAACTATTTGTCTGGAGATTTTGTATTTTGTCTGGAGTCTGTAAATTGTATAAAATATCTTGAGAATCCAGACGAATCCAGACCATCTGGCAACCCTAGGCGGGGCTGATACCTGCAGGCGAACTGATCGCGTGTAGGGCCCGCCGGCAAATATCAGACGATTAACAGGCTGAACCTGCCGGTGTGCTGGCGAACTGAACGTGTGTGGGACCCGCCGGCAGGCCGCAACTACAGCCTGTCAGTTAGTACTAGCCGCCCGCCGCCGCCGCCGCTCGTGCGTTGTCGCTACAACTGCGGACGTTCATTCCCGGCAGTCTGCAGCGCACACGCCATGCTTTTTTGCGGAGCGCAGAACTAAACAAATGACCTACGATATTTATAATAGAGAATGACTGTCCTAATCACATAACGCAAACTCAAAGCGTTCGTCGAAAAAACTGACAATCGGTGGGAGCACGTCGTAGCACTGCTACGACTGCTTGCACTGCTTGCACGCAGCGTGGAGTTGGAGCGCGCAGTGCGCTCGCGAACACATTAAAGTGTGTAGTAGTAATGTTTGCAAGGTATTACCTTACATGTAGCGTTGCAAATAATTAATACCTGGCCTAATAATTGGCCATTTACCTGGATTATAAGTATCTTAGGCTTCGTGAGTAGAGATGGATTGTTCTTGACGTTGAAGTGATGGATGATCTCGTATTCACTGTAGTACTCATCCTTGGCTTTGATGAAACCTTCGTCAGTGCCAACGGACAGCACGACTACGGCCAAGCACCCATAGTCACTGTAGTCATGATTAGGACTACAAACTGGAGTTAAAAAGAAATAACGTTGGAGAGGAATTTCTAGAGTACAATAGCTTGATTCAATACTTTTATTTAAAAACGTGCACATTAGTCTGTGTGTGTCAGTGGCCTCGTTTTCCAACACCGCCTTTGTGGTCTAGTGGTTAGACCACCGGGTTCCACACCATATAGTCCCGGGTTCGATTAACAGCGGGAGGTATGTACATATTTGTAGTCGGTTTGTTTCCTGGCAGGGCTTTTAAGTCCACCTGTCAAGCTAGCATCTTTTATTTTATAATATTTCACCGTAACATCAATATGTTACTAGCATTTTTGTGCACGATTCTGACATGCAAATAAAAACCAAATAACCGATTAGGCATGCAATAATGAATAATAAAAAAATGTATAATTAGTTCACGCTCACACCTAGCCCAAGATAAGTTTATTCTTATGAAACTCGTTAATATGGTAAGATAACGGATAAATATACATAAACATAGAAAAAACACCCAGATCCGAAATCAATTCAGAAAAACAGTTTTCTCTAAATTGACTTGACCGGGAATTGAATCAGGGACCTCGGAGATGTCGCGACGCCAGACCCGGCGAGCTAACCACTCGACCACGAAGCTCGTCATGAGTCGAATGTATTCTACTTTAATATAAAACAGGCAAGACTTAAAATTTTGCTCCACGATTTAGGATACTCTTGACCTAACCTTTAACGAGTGCGTCACCGATTTAGGGTACTCTTGACCTAACCTTTAACGAGTACGTCACCGATTTAGGGTACTCTTGACCTAACCTTTAACGAGTACGTCACAGATCAGAGTACGATCGCCGAGGTCTTCAACTACCAACTATCCTATACACTTTCGCCTCATGCACCGATGCATAATGGCGAGGAGAATTACAATATGGCAATTTTGTAACTCGCATCGTTGGTTACGTATACCGTTAGGTTAACCTCATTATGATATCCTCTTAAAAGACAGTTCCCAGGAATGATCCAGTAAAATGAGAGATGCATCTCTTGATATAAGAAACGAAAAGCACCGCCTAATTTAAGCACTCAGAACAGTCAGAACACAGCCGGGACCACGTTAATCTTTCCCTGGCTGCCAAGCTGACACACAGCACGATTATGAAATTCACAGCCAACAAACACCTATTTCAAGAACTTACGGGACACGGCGGGTTCTCTAGCTATCTGCACCACTTCTAGTCAAGGACAGCCCGCTGTGTGCCTGTGATACCGGCAAAAAGGGGGACGTGCCTCACCACCTCTTATAGTGCCTTACAAATAAACAAAGTATAAGCTACAAATAGTTATTCTGTGTTTTGTTCCTATCATGTAAACGTAATTTCAAAAAGAGAAAACACGGAATAACTATTTCGACCTTATTCTCTGTTTATTTGTAATTCACTTACACGATAGGCTGAGTTTGGACCTAGTCTAAAAATTTAACTCTATACAAGCGTTTTAATCACAAAAAAGAACGCTGAGATGTAATTTATGAGTACTTAATATATGAATGAAATGAGAAGATTCTTTTCAAAACTTGTTGACAGCATTTAAGGCGGGTCCTCCTGCGACACTATTTTGTGTTTTCTAACACCTAACATCAAACATCTAACAAAACATGTACGTAGGCCACGCCCTTTGTTAGTTGTTTGATGTTAGGTGTAAGCCCCTTCGTACACAAGGCTACACAAATCTTCGATACTCGACGATTTTAGTCTCCAAGCGACTAGCGCCATACAAATCCATTGAGGTTTGTACACGAGTCGCGTCGCCGACATTTGTTCCGCGACTCCAATTTGTATCGCGGTAGTCGCTTGGAGACTATAATCGTCGAGTATCGTAGATTTGCGTAGCCTTGTGTACGAAGGGGCTTAGCCAACACAAAACAGTGTCGCAGGAGACCCGACCCGCCTACGTTGACAATGACAATCATGACGTGACTTTTGTGTCAAACAAACGCCACCTCATGGACGTAATCTCAGAACAATAGCTTTAATTAATGTTCTGAGGACGTAATATACTACTTACGTCCATGCGCCACCACACAAGTCTACAAAAACAAAAATTTCAGCTTGCCATATTAAAAAGTAAAGAGCATAAAGTTCTAACTGAAAAATAAAGGAATAAAACATGTTTTGTTGCAATTTAGACTAAAATAGTTAATTAACTTTAGGATTAATCATATTTTGTTCCAAAAATGAATATTTGAAATGGGTAATGCCATTTCGAAGTGGATTTATCTACTTTTGACCAAATCGTGTGTTTTGTTGTTTTTTTTTCAGCGGATCTATCGCGTTTAGCTTAACTCTTGTTTTCGCATCGTGTAGATTTCAATGGTACCAACCGCAAAAAGAATAAAAATCTTGTTTTGTCAAAAGTGGAATAGTCAAGTTTTGAAAAGAACCTCCTCAAATAAAATAAATAAATCCTAATAATATTATAAACATGAAAGTTTGTAAGAATGTATGGATATTTGTTAGTCTTTTACATAAAAACTACTGAATGGATTTGGATGAAATTCGGCATACAGATAGTTTATAACCTGGATTAACACATAGGATACTTTTTATCTCGATATTCCCACGGAAAACGGAAACCACGCGGGTGAAACCGCGAGCGGCCGCTTGTAAAATTATAAAGATGTTAGTATTGACCCTTTTGGCAGAGTTACTGGCGCTGCTTGCTGTATTATGGGTTTTTCCTAGCTCGGCACTGTTGCCGTATATGTATACTAAATGTACAATTACTTGCTACTTAGTCTAAGTATTATTACAATGATGATAAATAAACAAAAAACATTAGGTACATTATTAAAAGTAATAGTATAAAAGTAAGGGGAACATGGACACATAATTAAAAACCAAAAAAACTAGCTACTTTAACACTTTCCTGCCTCAATAGACTTTCAAAGGTCACTTCCCCAAAGTTCAAATTAAAATAATGTACAACTTACATTCCTGCACCTCTTGCATTATCTTGTCCTTCGTCATATTTTCTTTCACAGGAAGAACTTCGAAACCGAAATCTGAAAATGTCTCTTTTAGCGCGTCTGCATCACATTTATTAACAGAAGTCGTGTCATAACCGTCTATGTTGTAGTTCTGTACAAACATTAACATTACATGCTTTTCGAAATTTTGCAGCTGGTACGTCTGCGCATTCTTTAGCAGCGCTTTGGTATTAATCGGTCTAAATGTAGTTGGCCTTGCCACAGCTAGCTCTTCTGGTGTGTCTGGCTGTTTCACTTCAACTGGTCTACTGGTGTCATGGGCTGCACCGATCCTTACAGGTTCAGAAGACCCACTCGCGACCGCATTAGTCTCGTCCATTTCAAATCAATAATTAATAATTTACAAATACGTGATGTTAAGCACGCGTCACCGCTAGAATGAATACGATTTACAGCTATAATAATTATCTTATCTGGGACTGAGAGGTTATTCCGAACATCGAACTTCGAAGTACTTATCGATTAAAAAGAAGAAAAGTTTTTTAAAATATTATTTGCATTATTTGAACCCTAATCTGATAGTGTTATTGTTTATATAATTTTAACGCAAGTCTTTTTCAATTTCTAATCTGATAGCCTAATCTGGTAGCGTGTACTTTAAAAACAAATATAAAATTAATTTATGTCGAAACTGTATAACGATCCGACTCGAACTCGTTCAGTTGAATAACTAATTATCCCATGTGCAGGATCGGTTCCAGATATTCCATGTATTATTACTTAGTATTTTACGCACACACATTTTCCCTGTTCACTATCTATGGCATTGTAGATTAAATATATGAATAATATTATGCGGTCAAATTAAAAAAAATACGGAATATTCACGCACTGCTGTAAACATTATAAATAGACTTGCCGGTTTTCCCGTATTTGATAAGATAATAATACTCAGAATAACAGGAATCAGTACATAAGCACTTACACGCTTGATAGGGACAGACGTTAAAACGTGCTTTTAAGAGTCAGTGCAAAATTTGTAAGTAAAAATACCTGAATACATCTTAACATTCATTGTTTTGCAAATAGTTGACCAAGTATGGCGGACGATTATATGACAACAAGTGACAATGCAACTACAGCGGACGCAATGATGCATAAGCCGCCTACTGTGTTAGTGCCTAGTGATGAAAAAGAAGAAGAAGAAACGACTAAACCAGAAGACAATCCTTCTCCAAAAGATATAACATCGAACAGTAGTGTGGAATCTACTACTACTTTGCTAGGTAACAAGCGGAAATTTAAATCGGCCACATATGGGTTGGAAAACTTCTCCCAACACGCTATGCTCGTTCTAAATCACAGGAATATAAAAGGTTATGATAGACCACGGTATGGGACTGAGAAGGACGTGAAAGCGCTTTATGACACGTTCTCTAAGTTGGGCTTCATCCCTGAAGTAAAGCCAGATCCATCAAGGGAGAAAGTAAGGAAGGAAGTAAAAGAATGTAAGTACATCGATATAACTCTTTAAACTAACGAGGTTACTGGACGTTATGACTTTTTGGACATTCTGACAACATCTGGACGTTATGACTTCTTATACATTCTGACACTTGTTTGTACATATTGATTAACGGTCTTATAACCTCAGAACATTAATGCTTTAGTTATTGTTCTGAGTTTTTAACATCGAGACATTACGTCACCTTGGACATTCTGACACTTGGCCCAGTCAAATTTGCTACCGGTATTTTTAGGGTGTTTGTGTTTTTATTGTCTTAAAAAGGTTAACGATATTTCAGCATCGTATCACCGTTGCATCGGATACTCACACTCAAAGGCAAAATACTCGTAACTTAGGGAAAATTGTAGTGGGTAACACTGATAATTTTTTTGGGTAGACATTCACAATGAAACTCTTTGTTTAATTTACTACCTACTCATAAGATAAAATAGAAAGACGGACTATCTATTGTAGAGTATTTCTCAAAAAAAGTGTACATCAGAATTCTGTGGAAAAAAAGTGTGCCTTGAAATAATACAAGAGTTACACATGTTTTTGTATGATCATACAAAATATATTATATATTTGAGAAGGAAATTTATTAATCTTTAAAATGATATGATATATAACAGTAAACACTTGTTACTTATATCTAATTTTATTAAACTTTTTTAAAACGTTATTTAAGCTTTATTGAAAAACCAAATTGCCACCCTCGCCACCTCGTGTGATAATACAATTCATAAAATACGTTACGTCAGTTTAATATTGTGAATTTTTGTTTTCAGACCTTGATTAAATGTAGTTTCTGTTTAAATGATTTTCCATGGGGTTTCATAATTAAAAAAATAAGTTATTATTATTCTCGCATTTATTTCTTTTCTCAGGTCTAGGTTTTTTATAATATTTCATATAAAAATAATAAACAAAACTACTATAAAACATTAAACATTATAAAAAACCTAAACCTAGGGTGCCGCCGGCAGCGGGGCAGGGCCCAAACTACCGGTGGTTAGGTCTGTAGAGAGAGGAACTTCCTGACGATGCGTGCCGTGTCAAGAAGTACCGCCTTCTGTATCTGGCCCTTGATCCAGCCGACTAGCGAGAGTCTCTTGAGATGTTGGTCGAAACTCTTCGCTATTAGGCCGTATGCAGATACGACTATCGGGACAATTATTATTATTATTCTCTTTATTTAACATAATTCTTAAGTAATTTTTTTACAATATTAAAAAAAAAACATATTTACTATACAGGGTGGAAAAAATCTATGGGCCCTGGAGGGGAACTACCCTTAAATCCTTTAGTTAGCTCATTTCACTGAAAGGAAACATTCCTTTATTTTAAAAAAGAAACAAAACTGCAATTAAAGATTTTTTAAATTTTGCTTGTTCCATCCGGGAATCGAACCAACTAAAAATAAAAAAATAAACCCTCGCTATTTTATTATACGAATCGGTAGGATTGATGTTCAGGATAAAATTTGTCTAATAAACATTTGGTCCCACACTCATCTGTTGTGCGAGATACCCATAAAATTGAATATTTATTACAAGTTCTTTATTAACAATACCTAGTACTGTTCACTTGTAATAAGTAAATGACACGTTATAATTTTCTTATCTCTTTAACATCTAAAGACATTGTATAAAGTACAAGCTTGCTAATGTTATTTATCTCTAAGTACCTTGTTGAAGTATTGGATAACAAAATCGGTAAATGGTAATAATAAATTTATGCACAGCACGATTCCTTCTTACACTAGACGTTCATTCTGACAAAAAGTTTAATAATGGAACGTATTTTTTTGCAACGCGGGGCAACAAATTTGAAATTCGAGCGATAACATTTTTAAAAACTATAAGAAAGAAGTATTTGTTCGAATTTTAAATTTTGTTTTGTTTTGCTTTCATTCCGTAATTCTGTAATAATGGCGTATCAAGAACATTTCGATTTATTAGAAGCTTACTTTTCAAACAACAAGAATTGCAATTTAGCTCTACAGTGGTACAGTGAGAGGTATCCAGACAGACAAATACCATCTAGAAAAGTTTTGTCGCGAATGGTGAAAAATTTAGTGAATATTGGAAGTTTCAAAAATCGTTTAGAACGTCCGCAGCAGCAAAATCTAGAGTTTTCCGATTTTGATTTATGTGTTTTGACATACATTGAGTGTTACCCGAAAGCTTCTAGTAGGGAAGTTGCTCAAGAGATAGGCACCAGCCATACTCGTGTACTTAGTGTTTTGAAAAGGTACAAATACAGATGTTTTCGTGATGGGCGATTGGTGCAGAAACTACATCCGGGAGATAGTCAAAGGAGATTAGAGTTCTGTCAGAATATTCAAACAGAAATAGACCGCAACACAAATTTTTTAGACTACATTGTATGGTCTGATGAAACAAATTTCAGCAATAATGGAATGTATAACAGACATAACAATCATTATTGGTCCCGTCAGAATCCATTCCGTGTTCGCAAAACAAACAATCAGGTCAGATTTTCCTTTAATGTTTGGTGCGGAATCAGAAGCAATATGGTTGTTTTGGTGCAGATTTATGAAGGACATCTAAATACGGCAAAATACATGGAAATATTAGACCTTTTACATAATCAATCAAACCTTCTACCGGAGGAGGAACGAAATAATATCATTTTTCAACAAGACGGTGCACCTGCCCACAATAGCAGAATTTCCAGGGCTTACCTTAATGAAAATTCCAATGTCTGGATAGGTACAAACGGGACGATTAGATGGCCAGCGAGAAGTCCAGACATGACGCCTCTGGACTACTTTTTATGGGGTCATGTAAAACATGAAGTTTACAAAACGTGTTATAATACTGTACAAGAATTAAGGGTTGTGGTAGAAAATGTTATTAGGAGCATACACCACAACACTTTCCAGAGGGCTACACGAAAAGAATTTCAACGTAGACTAAATTTGTGTATCCGGAACGATGGGGGTCACTTCGAGCAACTTATCAGTTGAATTATTAAGATTCTTTTCTCTTCTTAATGTCCGTCTACGTTATAAAAATGATTCATGTTTACGTTCTTCTTATTTAAGTAATTTTAAATTTTACTTTAGTATATTTAAGCGTTAATAAAACGCTAAAATATAAAACATTAGTTCTTCTTATTGATGATAAAATTAAAATTAATTTTAGTTTTCACTTTTTTATTTCAATCACCAAATAAATATGTTTATTAGACAAATTTTATCCTGAACAACAATCCTGCCGATTCGTATAATAAAATAGCGAGGGTTTATTTTTTATTTTTAGTTGGTTCGATTCCCGGATGAGACAAGCAAAATTAAAAAAAACCTTTAAATGCAGTTTTATTTCTTTTTAAAAATAAAGGAATGTTTCCTTTCAGTAAAATGAGCTAACTAAAGGATTTAAGGTAGTTCCCCTCCAGGGCCCATAGATTTTTTCCACCCTGTATAAAATATTATAAAAAACTTAACCTAGGTTGCCACCGGCAGCGGGGATAGACCCAAGCTATCGGTGGTTAGGGCTGCAGAGTGAGGAACCTCCTGACAATACGTGCCGTGTCAAGGAGTACTGCCTTTTGCATCTGACCCTTGACCCAATCTTTCAGCGAGAGCCTCTCTAGGTGTTGATCGAGGCTCTTCGCTATAAGGCCGTGTGCCGAAACGACTATCGGTACAATAATGGTTGAATCCACATCCCACATGGCGGTAACCTCGTGAACCAAGTCAAGGTACTTACTGAGCTTGTTCTTCTCGGCTTTCACGAGGTTCTCATCATGAGGTACGGTGATATTAACCAATATTGCCCGGCGCTGAGATCGGTCGATCACCACGATATCAGGCTTATTGGCGACAATAGTCCTGTCCGTGATGATAGAGCGATCCCAGTAGAGCGTTGCATGACCATTTTCGAGAACTGGCGCAGGTGCGTACTTATAGTATGGCACCTCTGATTCAACTATTCAACTTCCATATTATTATTATTATTATGAACCTATATTTTCCCACTTCTGGGCAAAGGCCTCCTTCCCCTCTTTCCACTTTTCGCGGTCTGTTGCTTGTGCTGGCCAATCCTTTGCATAGGCATCAAGCTCGTTCCTCCACCTGCGTCTAGGTCGGCCTAAGTTAAATGAGAATAATATAATGAGTCGTAATGAGTAACTATTTAGTTCCTAGTCTTTAGTTACGTTTTATTTCTACTTCCACATAATTTTTTAACGATTCCTTGAATTTTTAACACGTACAACTTTTACTTCTTTCTAATTGGTTGTTGGTCTGACGTATCCTTCCTAAGTTTAAATAAGAAAATCAGTAAAAACGTGCTGTGTCAGTGGGATTACTATTTCGAGACAGGACATATACGTGTGTAGTACGAACATTCAATAAACTTAAGCATAAGCTTATTGAATGCGCGTTCGTGCAATGATATTGATATCATTGCAGTTTTATGTTATAACAAACCATTAACTTTTTAGAACGCTGTTTAGCCTAATTCATATTACTATTTCGTAACGTTTTTTATTGTTGATTAAGTTAAAGTTTTTTTTTAGTATCTTAAATTGTTTAGAGAAGCTTTTACCCATTAATTATAGGTATGCCAGCCCCATCGTATCCTAACCTTTACAAAATAAGGAATAACAAACAATTAAGGAATCATTGTTTTAAATAATACAAGATAAGGTCTTTGAACGAAGCCGATTGCGGGTCTGCCAGTATAGATTGTAATAGTCCTACCTCAAAACTATTTTTGTTATATTTCCGCATCAACGACTCCCTATCCCTACTGTATTTAGTACAATCTAATAGCATATGCTGAACATCGTCAACAGTACCACAGATTTCACAGTTATGCGAATCTATATATATATATTTTTCATAAGGAAAGTTAAAGTTTTATTAAAATATTGTGTAATCATTTGAACTTATGCTATATAATTATAAAATGTTTCTTATATTCTGTGTTACTATAATTTGTAAAGTTTTTAAGACGATTATAATAAAAAATAAATATTCTATTTTTTTAAATCCCTTACAATATGTTTACAAGTAGGTACTCATATCGATAAATAAATAAAAGGATAAATACTTTAAAGCATTAAGTAATTAAATGCATTAAACAATTTCATGTTTTCCATTGTATAACAAGCCTAATGTTTACTATTTAGTCATATCTCGGACTGTTTCGTAACAATATTTTGTAACAACCTTTTCGTTACGTACATTTATTTTGAGAAATACATATTGTACAACATGACGATCTCGATCTCAGATTTAATTTTTATTATTTCTCTAAATTACATTAGGGATTTGATAAAATCACTGAATTCTGTTAGTTATTCGTAATGGTGTCTGTAATTTTAACATCCTTCACTCATTCTCATTTTAACACGATTTTATAATTTCCCTGCTACATATAATGTCGATAACGTTTAATTAAATGTTGTTTGTTGGCGAGTTCCCTACGATAACTCCACAAATGTCGGGGCGTACCTACTTAGTATCTTATCTTTCTGTTATCTGTGTTTTTTTAAATAGAATAGCTTATTTAAAAGTATTTTATAATCAACTCGGTCATATGCTTTGCTCATGTCCAACAACAGTCCCACGGCATATTCTCTCTTACTTATAATGTTAAAAATTTCCTTAACACACTTGAAGACAGCAAGGGCAGTTGAACGTTGCTTTCAAAAACCATTTTGAGAGTCATTAAATATTTTATATTTGTCACAATAATCATACAGGCGTTTGGACAAGGCCGCTTCAAAAATTTTTGAAAATGTCGTAAGGAGCGCTATTGGTCTGTAGTTGTTCATGTCTTTTTGACATCCTTTTTTATGTAAGGGTTTAATTATAGCAGCTTTCTAAGAGTCCGGAAACATTCCCTCAGCAAAAGATTAGATTACAGGTAAATACCACATCATGTGAAACAGTTCATCACTTATTTATATTAACATTTTTTAAGTAATTATTTATGTATTAATAAAAATAGCAGGCAGTGCCTAATCAGGAACTCTCCAGCCGTTATCTGGACAGTAAAGCTGCGCTTGGTAAATGAGCCACAATGCAAATCAATAAAACTATTGTGTTCGTTTAGGACTTATAGAAGTAAAACAAAAAGTAAAGCTTTGTAATGACAAAGTCATCCCAAGTAACTTTTAGGTTTTAGAAAGGTTTTGAAAGGGTTCTTAACCTTTAAATGGAAATTTGTCAATAATGTTATATTTACCTTATATTAACCACCTTGAGTGCAAAAAGGGCCCACGTTTTAGAACCTTTCTAAGAGCTACGGCAAAACTTATTGATTAAATTCAGAATCTTTAGAACTACCTAATTAAACAGAACCCAAATATAACCTACTTTACCTAAATTTAACGTTAATATAACCATAAAATGTAGCTGTTATGTTATAAATTAGATTTAGATGTAATCTTTGATAACTTAAAACCTTTTTGATGGGCATGAAAGGCATGGCCTTTCCAGGATTCTGAAGTTTTAGAATGTTTCTATGAAAGGTTTTTTTACACAGAAATAGCAAACGTCAATACTTGTTTTTAATGCCGCTATTCCTGTCATTTCACCAAGATTCAAAATGGCTAGATAAAATTGTTATATTCATACGATATTTATGGAAGTTTGCTGAAGCTAGGAAAACTTATCGTGACAGTTTAGGATAATAGTGATAACAGTAATACAAGACGGGCCTTTTGTAAGTTAAAAATTTTCAAGATATTTTATTGTAATAAAAATTATTAAATTAGTTTTTTGGTGGTAAATCGCATTAAAGCAAAACTTTTACTAATGTTAACAATATATATTTAAATTATATAGCACATATAACCTAATGCCTTTTTCATTTAAATTATTGCTATTTGTTTCGATTTTATTTTGATCTCAAGAAATAAATATGGCTGTCATTAGGATATTACTAGAAATTAAGTCAAAGTCAAAATCAAAGTCAAATTATTTATTCAATGTAAACCTTTACAGGCACTTATTGACGTCAATACAAATAATAATAAAAAAAAACAGTTAACTAACTTATAGTTAAGACTTAACAACTAATCTAACGAGCTTATAGTCTGTGCCAGACAAATGCGCATCGCTACCCCCAGTACCACTGCACGCCGAAACAGAATCGCGTCGAACCGAAATATAAGCCGTGGTCATAGAATTGTGTAAACATACGTATCCTGGTACGATAAAAAATAGCGGGCAAGTGTCTCTCCCCTAGCGACACAAACGGCTAAAATTTATAGGTAATTTATCGTTTTTATGGGATGAAAGGTGAAAAATGATAAATCATAATGAATTGTTAATTTAAGTTATTACTTAATGGAATAAAATTAAATATGATTTCCAACTATCGTTTTGATAATGTGGTAAGTAATAGAAATTGGAGTTTTTGAAGTAAAATAAAGTAACGGCTGAAATGAGTTTTGGAAAACATTAGTACCCTTAGATTTTGTTTTAATCTAAGTTAGTACCTAACCAATAAGGTTGACATTTTTAATTCACATTTTTAATCATTCAAATATCTTTTTTTATGAAAACTTAAGCATACACAAAACGTCAACAATTAATAAGCATAAAGGACAATGGGCAAAAGTGGTCCAAGAGTTAAGACTAGGTCCTCCACTAATGATACCTGCGGGAAATGAAAGCTTACACTTGCCATATGATTCCGGCAAAATACCATCAAAATCCGTCCCGGGAACTCCCCCCCATGGCCAAGTCAACCTGACTAAAAATAATAAGATATTACGTTATGTGTGGCGCATGTTTGGACATGTTTGTGCCTGTCTAAATAAGATAAAGTATCCCGTTTCTTCGCGCCTAATTGCACCCCCTCTCCTCCAAACCCTCAGGTTAACGTGACCACAAAAAAAACTCCCGGGACGGACCCCGACAACACCCTGCAAAAATCACATGACAAGCATGTACTCTAACCCCCCACAAGCCTCATCAGTGGAGGATCAGTCTCATCCCGGACCAAGTTCCATACATTTTTGCCCATTCTCCCCTGTGTGTTTTAAAATTGTTTCGTTTTTCGTCTTGGTACAAGCACACAATAACTAATATTACTACCGTACAGAAGGTTCACCCTCCAACGACCCCCACGCGAAACCGAAACCCATCGCGTGACCCGACCGTTCATATTCCGATAAGCACAGCCGACTCGATATCGATTTGACGTCCGTCAGGAGCGCAAGGTTTACGCGCGCGCGTAGGGATTACGAGTTAAGGCTAGATAGATCGCGCTTTGAGTTTTTCAAACCATCTTATGAGACATAGCAAATAATGGTTTAAATTCTGGAAAAAAAAAGTATGTATTAGTTAAGGATCCAATCTATTCAAAGTCTCATTCAGTTACAAGTTACAAGATCCAATAAACTTCACTCCATACTCCTTTTTGTAATGTTTATTTAATTTTTGTACTCAACGAAAGACAAATAATTCGCAGATAAAGGACAATGGGCAAAAGTGGCCCAAGAGCTGAGACCAGATCCTCCACCGATGAGACTCGCGGGAAATAAAAGCACACACTTGCCACAAGATTCCGGCAAAAGACCATTCAAATCCGTCCCGGGATCCCCCCCTATGGCCAAGTTAAACTGACCATTAATAATGATTCTTTTGAATTTTATGTTATGTTTGGACATGTTTGTGTCTGTCTAAATAAGATACGGTATCTCGTTTCTTCGCCACTAATTGACCTTTTATTAAGATTAACCTTTTCGGAACTGCAAGCTAAAAGTTAATGCCTTCAGCTCCTAAACAATTACTTATAGTTTGGGTTTTTGCTACTGAATCCTAATTCGTTTGCTTAACTTACTCGAATACAACCAAAAGGTTTAAGTTAGGTTTTAGAAATAACTTATAACGATTTAAACATACCATGACCATATATGGTTGTATCAAAGTTAAAAACTAAACCTTTAGATCTCACTTTCGCTTTACATTAGCCTTTCCAGAACTTACTCAAGAGTCTAAGACAACTTTATGATCCTTGGGCTATATGCTCTTGTAACACAAGTCGAAATAATTTTAATTTCAACTCTTGTCAGCGGCTCCCAGGTTGTAATATTAAACTATTAGTTTTAAAAATTATTAATCATTTTCAAGTACATAACATAACCAGATAACAAAGCATTAACCTTTTTATGGCTCTTTTAACACCTAAGGCATTTTTTACAGCCTAGGCCCGAATGAAATGTTACTTGGGTTGGCACTGGTGCATATGCACTTAGGACAGATTTCCGATAGGGAGGACACAAGGGCGGTATATGTGATCGAGGATACCTACATGGAACACGAATCCTGACGCTATACGATAGGTAGGATATAAAACTCTTCTGAATTCGCTTCAACTTTAGAGAATGAATAGCATAGTGCGGCCTCCAGACACCACTACAATACTCACTGATACTGCGAACAAGGCAATTGTATAACTAAACCTTTACTTTAATATTCTTGAACACCTTGGTAATCCGAATCACAAAACCCAGCATTCTATTTCCCCTCTTAGATTATGTTTCGATATAAGGAACAAACTCGGGCCGGGTGTCGCAAAGGGGGGCATAAAATATACAATCTATTTTTTTCACAAACTGACGATAAACTATGCTATCAAAAAAAGATAAAAAAAATCACCAAAATAAAGTTTTAAAAATTGTGAAAAAAGGCAGAAAATTTTCAGTTTATTTTTATATGGAGCCGACACAGAAAAAAAATCAAGGTAACTTTTTTTAAAAACGCGAATTATCTCGAAAACGGTGCGGCGTAGCTAAAATCTAACGAACTTTTGGCCCCCATGTAACACCCCGCAGGAACCTGGAGATAGATTTCTGTTGTCTAATAAAAAAGACCTCGAGAAGATTACACGCTGTACGTCACAAACGCAATTCGTCACATACGCAGTCCGACATCAACGTTCTGATTTACTCAGTTTGTCACATACGCGATTCGTCATGAACGCAATTTGTCATCAACGCAGTACGTCTTAAACGCCTTTTGTCATAATCGCAATTCTTCTTAAACGCGATTTGTCATCATTTCAACTATTCTAACTACATTACCAAGGACGACCACGGTTCATCATCATCATCATCATCAGCCTATAAACGTCCCACTGCTGGGCACAGGCCTCCCTGGTGAACAATAGCACGTGGGGATATTGGGCCATAACCCACCACGCTGGCCCAATGCGGGTTGGTGGGTTTTAACGACTGTCATCTTACGACAACAACCGGGACCAACGGCTTTACGTGCCTTCCGAAGCACGAAGGAGCTCGAGATGTTTTTAATTTGGTCACCCATCCAGCGACCCGGCATTGCGAAAGTTGCTTAGCGGGCCAGACCGCAAGTCAAACGCGCTAGCCGCTGCGCCATCGAGCTCCTCACCGACCGCGGTTATCGGCTAGCAATATTCAAAATTCATACTATGAATTTAGATTATGTCAATTACCTATACCTATGAATGTCAGAGGTAAGGTTATCCAAAAATTAAGCCAAGCAATAATATAATATATATAGATATATATATATTATATTATTGCTAATATAATATATATATATCTATATATATTATATTATAATATAATATATATCTATCTATATATATAGATATATATATCTATATAGATAGATCTTACTATCTTTCGTAATTATTAATATTGACGTAAATACTAATAATTACGAAATTTTTGTAATTATTAGTATTGACGTCAATAAGTGCCTGTAAAGGTTTACATTGATTAAATAATTTGACTTTGACTTTGACATATGTCACTGAAAAAGCTTGGGAGTGAATGAGTGAAAATTTCGCAGTTCGTACAATGGTTACGCGGTGTCATCTTTAGTTTACTATACCTCAATGATGAAAACAAACTAAAAGCTGCGTTATCTTTGTACAACAGTCTGCGGTCGCGACTTCTCTAAGCACGGATGCGTGGCGGTGGTAGTACTAACGCATGGCCTCAGGAACGGTGACCTCATCGCTTCGGATGGGTTGTGTTATAATGAGAGAGATATCATCAAGTATTTGAAGTGTTCATACAACCCAACTTTGGAAGGGAAGCCCAGAATTTTGGTGATCCAGGTAAGCAATGTGTATCAAAGAATGTTCAAGTATTCATCGATTTAAACTAACCAAATCAATGTCTTACAGTAGAATGTATATGTCTATGAGTCGGCGCTGCTGGTGACAAACGAAGTACCTAAGCTTCAACCATCTAAGCACTAGACAGACAATCCCATAGAAATAGATAGATATATTAGAAATACGTTAGAAAAAGTGGTTCCAAATTATTATATACCATTTTGTTTTCGAATAATCACAATTAATCTTGATACTCGGCCCTATCTTCACCGTAATAGGTATTAAACTTGGATGGCAATGTCAATTGACAACTAACAACAATTCAATGCTCCCTCTTGGTTGGAGCCATTGAGCTGTATAAACTATAGAGGTAACTTCGATGTGCGAAATTGTCACACATGTACAAACATAGTCGCCTATGTGTGCGTTACAATAATGTTGCCAACATAAGTGTCACTCCCTTAATGTGGGTAAATGTCACACAATTTCAGAACAAATACCACGTCACAACATAACACCTTCCATTTTTGTGTCGGATGTAGGAAAAAAGAAACGAAAAAATAAAATCAACAACATTTCTTTTTTACTTTATTTAAGTATTATTTTTTTATACAATATAGGTAATATAAAATAACACGTGAAGCCAAATTATAATGACTAATTTATGAAACAATCCGTGACCTAAATTGTTTCTTTCTAACATTAATTCAATGTAACTTTAACTTTTAATCAATGTTTTTAATTAAGGATTAATATGAATAACAAAGTCAACATTATTTAAGTGACAAAGATGCTTTGCTGCCTTGATGGCAATGTTTCTTCATTACTACATGATTATACAACCTGTAACTTAAATACTTTATCTTAAATTTTTGGAATAAAAAATCATAATAAAATAAAGGAGAATTTTGTGAAATCGTGGTCACTGATAAAACTGATAGAGAAGTCAAAAACAAACAAAAGTTTTGATGTTAAATATATGAAATAATAAAAGAAATTCAAGTTTTCACTCCGAAATATCAGAAGCGCCACACTTCATGATTTGTGATACTTACTTCTTGATTATTTTTTTTGGTCAGTTTTCAAGTCCTGAATCGTGTCAAGTTTTGATGTGGCCGCGATTTCGCTAAGATTTTATTTTTTTATGTCTTCGGCATCACTTTTTTGAGTGGTTCATCCTTTGGAAATCTGAAATAAGTAGAAAATAAACGTTAATTTACACTACGCTGGCTTGATTCTCGGGAGGCCCCTAAAAACTTAAAACTAAGTATTTTCTACCACGCTCAGTCTAACCACAATTCATAATATTATTTGTATTGTGGTCTAACGCTCGAATAGAAAGGAAAGGGACATGAGCGAATAGTACAGGTGGAAATTCAATTGAATAATTTATTTTATGCTGTTCGTGCTATATTAAGTATTTTGGGGGTAAACTTTGCGAAGTACCTGACAATACTGATTAAAGGTTATTTTGGAATATTTTTATGAAATTTCCCTATTAAACCAACAGCACATATATTTATCACTACAATTAGAGATTTGCAAACATTTATAAGCATTTTTAGTAAAACAGATCCAAATAGCGTACGGTAAATTGTTAATAATCATCACGAAACCTGGTTAACAAAACTTACCTTCAAAACGATATTCGAAACACTTTCCACTCATTTCTATTGCTACAATGTTTAACTGAACAACTAATTCAACTACCAAAACAATTAAATAATTGGCAAGTAAACTAATTGCAGCGATTTGTTTGGGTACAATGGTCGTTGGATCCATGTAAAAGATTCTACAGAATCCCAATTCTACAGATTTTAATATCCTCTATCGAATTGGGAATCTGTAAACATGAGAATCTGTAGAATTATTTCCAATTCCCAATGTAGACATGGGCCTAAAGGGTTTTACCGACATGGTCATATTATCATAGCTTTTGTCTTTGTTTTACATATGGTAAACATGATGTGCTGAAACGAAACAAATATAGTAATAAAAAGATAAAGGCAAGAAAAGAGATAACAAACTTATGCTCTCTCCATAGTTTATAAAGCTCAATGGTTGGAGCATTAATTCGAGGTGACACTTTTAAAGCGCTAATTGCTAGTGTCTAAATGATCGAAGTACCAGTTGCAATATACATCTTCTCGTTTCCGATCACATGGTCGAATGGCGAATAAAACTCGCATTCAATGATGATGATGGTCATGATGATATAAATAAGTTAGCCACGATTTTTAAACAAGTAATTCTACGTCACTATGTTTTTTAGGCCTGCCGTGGATTTGATAGCAGCGTATCAAACACTAAAGGTGTCAGAGTGCACGTACCTGGGAGCATTGGTGAAGAGTCCCCCGAAGCCGAGCCAGACCTGAATGCCTTCGACCCAAACGCCGTGATTGAACATTATTTTCTGCCTTTGGAGTCAAATATGCTCGTAGTGCACAGCTCATATCTTGGAAAGAACAGCTTCAGGTATTACTTACATACTCACGAATATACGTAGCCTAAACAGCAATATATACGTTACACTAGATAGGCCGTTCCGAACACGCACTATGTTCCACTCATCTGCGGAGTCGACTCGGCACCTTGCGTTAGTGTGGCTTTGACATTCGCGCGTGCGGAGCGGCGAAAATATTTTTTTATTTCTTTTCAAAGTGTACACCTAGACGTTTACTACAATTCAGTTGTCAAGTAAGTGAAATTAATTATTATTCAAGTCATTATTAAGTAGTTATATCGTATTATAAGAATAGAAAAGATATTTTTTTCAATTATTGTTATTGACAATCTATTTGGGACGCCATCTTGATACACACTACGTTGTCTTTGACCGATCTGGCGATCTGGCGCTGCAATGTCTGTCTGTTGATTAGACGACATAAATATTTATTAAGCGCTGCAGCAGCTGCAGCGAACTTAATGTCTCTCATTCCAGAATTTGATCAAATGGTTTGTATGAACGTTCTTGTCTATACTTCTAGGTCAATGACCTTAAAGGATTCGTCAGTGGCAGTAAGGAACGCTAAAGCAGAGTACTGCCAGTTGCCACAGTCCACGTTTCACCAGATAATAACGCACATGTGCTCAGCGTGACAGATGGTGAGCCCATCGCCGCTTTATGCTGTGTTGGATGTATGTGCAGTCTTTAGTCCGTTACTCGCCTTTTTCGACACCCAAGAGAAGACATGGGTTAATAGAATTCTTTGAGTCATACTCATTACACAGCTCTATTTTCAGGTATTATGATGAGTGAATCTGACAGCAGGTTGAACAAGCCACCTCTGCAGGCTAGTTTTTGACAAATGGTTCGATTCCTAACGGGGTTTAACTTTATCGTACTCGGTGTGGTCCACGATTGTATCCATAGGAAGGACTTAACTCAGCGGGTGACGGTGCGCACACCGTAAATAAATAATGGTTGAGTGGGCGCAACGATTTTGTACTTTTTTTAGTTATTACAGTCAGCCAATTTTATCCCACTGCTGAGCCCTTTAGTCGCATAAAGTCCACTATATCAAAATGTCCACTGTATCAAAACGTCAATTTCAAAAAGTCCATTATAAATTACTTTAACAACATTAACTGCAATGAATGGATCGCAATTTACATGCAAAGTTATTTTGATAAAGTGGACTTTATGAAAAATGGACATAATGATAATATGGACATTTTAATACTACGTTTTGATACTATGGTCGTTTTGATACAGTGGACATTTTGATATAGTGGACTTTATGCGACTAAAGGCCCACAACAAAGCCATTGAGATCGTATTGCCCACGCTTCCACGGTCGATCCCGACCACGACTCCCGTGATCCCGTCCTCAGGCACCACCCAAAGCGTGAAGGCATGATAGCCCATTTCTCGGGTTTCATGCGGCTATCATGGTCCAATCACACTTCTGCAAGACTGTTTTGCTCCCTACGTCAACAATTCTAGTCGTGGAACGCAGAACGCATTATATGGTTTTACGAACTTATTTTATTATTTAAAATATTAAGCCACATTTTTTTATTGTAGGAACGAAGCGAGAGGATCATGGTTGATCCAAGAATTTTGCAAAAAAATTAATGAACTGGCAACGTCTCTCGACCTAGAGTCTATTCTTACCGAAATGCAACGCGAAGTAGCCATTGAGAGCCGGTACTCGGTTTATAACAGAACTAGCGAGCGCTATGAGGACTATAAACAAATGCCTGTAACAACTTCCACATTTTCAAGAAAATTATATTTGAGACATCGTGCGAAGCTAGTTCCGAGATATCACGCGGAGCCGTTTAAAAGACGCAATGAGCAGACAGCGTCAGTCTCCGATGGGCAACTGTCACAAGTGGACCAAAACTTGGCATCGGCTGCGCCGCCGCCGTTGCGCTTTCAACTCGGACCGTGTTTTTGCTTTCTGGATCGTTATTACTACATGCTGAACTGTTTGAAGTAAGTACTTACCAAATTCTGAACAAAATTGACTTAATAGGAGTTGCGGAGTGTGGAAAAGTTGGAAAGGGAGGGACTTGGCAAAATTACTCTGACCAGATCAAAGAAGTTTTCGTAGAAGGTGAA
Source organism: Scoparia ambigualis (assembly GCA_963921215.1). Classification (NCBI taxonomy): domain Eukaryota; kingdom Metazoa; phylum Arthropoda; class Insecta; order Lepidoptera; family Crambidae; genus Scoparia; species Scoparia ambigualis. The sequence goes on from OY992514.1 coordinate 7,747,286, forward strand.
GGGGTTGGTTGTAGGACCCCCTTTTTCATACAGAGAAAACAATACACACTTACACAATTCTATAACCACGGCTTATATTTCGGTTCGACGCGATTCTGTTTCGGCGTGCAGTGGTACTGTGGGTAGCGATGCGCATTTGTCTGTTAAGTCTTAACTATAAGTTAGTTAACTGTTTTTTTATTATTATTAGTATTGACGTCAATAAGTGCCTGTAAAGGTTTACATTGAATAAATAATTTAAAAAATAAAAAATAAATTAATAGGGTTTTACAAAATTTATTCCCTATTCAATGAGGCTCAGGGATGGGTCCAACGAATCGCTTAGTCTGTCCGCTTGAAATGACTTAAGGACTTAGCTTCGTTTAATCTTCCGGAAGGACGGTGAGCAGAGGCGAAAGGAAGGCCGCGTACACGTAGGCCGCGCCGACCGGAAACCGGAACCCGCGGGAGTAGACTGCGCGCAAGAACAGGAGCGTAGCCATGTGCGTTAGAAGCCTAGCCAAGCGCAGGAACCGGTAGGACGAGTAGCTGCGGTAGGGCAGTAGTGGTAGCGAGAAGACCTGGTGTGTGGACTTCGGTGCAATACGACCAGGTAGTAGAACCCGGTGCAAGAACCCTGGAACCCGCAAATAAACAAGAACGAACTTGTGTTCACCAAATCCGCCCACAACGAGATCCGGTATAGTCACAGGATAGCAACAATTAAACCTGAAATATTTAGTAAAATTTATTTTAAAAGACAGTTAAGCAATTGCAAATTGCAATGAAATAATTTTAAAGAACCAACATTGCAACCAAAATCTATACTGACAAAAAAGAAATAATTAGTCAATGATATTACCATGATATTACATTTACGTAGATAGGTTATGTCAGTTCTAATGTGATACTATGATGTCAAGAATCTCAGAATAATAACTAAAGCATTATTATTCTATGTCAAGAATAGACCAAGGCGTCGTACGTACATAAAGCTGAGCATGCGCTATGCACACTAAATATCTCGATGTTATACGGTCGAGGTAACTTGGCACCTCTAGTCAGTGATGTCGCAGGGATATGATAAAAACAGAGATTTGGTCAATTTCCTATGTGATTTGATCAAATCACGAGGATGTTGTTACGCTACGCTAATAACATCCTCGTGTACCACGCTATGCTACGCTGCGCTTCGCGATTGTCTTAAATTTCTAACCTATCACGTGACCTACCGGAGTAGGGCAATTTATGTTCTAGTGGTGTTCAAATCCCTAGATTTGTTTAGGGAAATGATAAAATCGTGTTGTTATTTTAACATCCTCGTGATTCGATCAAATCACTTAGGGAATTGACCAAATCTCTGTTTTTATCATTTGACTGCGACATATACGTTACAATAGATAGGCCGTTCCGAACACGCACTAGTATGTTCCACTCATCTGCGAAGTCGACTCGGCACCTTGCTTTAGTGTGGCTGGCTTTGACATTGACAATGACGCGCGTGCGAAGCGGTGAAAATAATTATTTTTATTTTCAAAGTGTACACCTAGACGTTTACTACAATTCAGTTGTCAAGTAAGTAAAATTAAATGTTATTCAAGTCATTATTAAGTAGTTAAATCGTATTATTAGAACAGAAAAGATATTTTTTCAATTATTGTTATTGACAATCTATTTGGGACGCCATCTTCTGTCTGTTGATTAGACGACATAAATGTTTAAGCGCTCTGCAGCAGCTGCAACGAACTTTAGATCTGTCATTCCAGAATTTGAACAAATGGTTTGTATGAACGTTCTTGTCTATACTTCTAGGTCAATACCTCTAGAGAATAAAGCTCTTGAGCTTTATTCAATTTAGTACCATAATTTGTGTAGGTTTGAAACACACGACAGAATATTACTTACATATTTTTGTTTAACTATCACGGGTGACTCAATCTATGGCTTGTTTGACGCAAACTGATTGCGACATGAGGCAATTGGGCTATGATTGAGTCGACAACTCAAGCTGCGTAGTAACATTATCTACTTTCTTTTAAAATGTAATATCATTGTAATTAGTTATTTAATTAAATGGGAATAATATTTTGTCCATGGTCTTTATGCAAATGTTCAAACTTCAAAGTAGGTACTTAACACATTTTCTAAAAAAAAATAACAATTACAAAAAGGCTTAAGTTAAACACTAGCAAATTATGCAAATATGAAACACTTTAAGCACACTATGGACTTTGACTAGAGATAAAAATTCAAGAGCAACACGGTACATTCAAACGTACCGTGTTAGAGTTAGGAAGGTCTGAAAAAGAAAGTTCTGAGCAGCGATCAGCCTTTTATACCCATTGATGCCTTCTAAATAATTATTTTGCTTTTTTTAAAACTCCCGCACATAGGTACCTCTCAGAACAATATTATTGTTCTGAGAGGTACCTACTAATCACAGACCCTGTCATGACAATGACCACAGATAATGACTCTTGAAAACTATAGTCTATGATCCAATTAAAAACTAGTTAAACAGATAAATCTTAAAACCATTGTAAGACACAAAAAAGATCCATGATTTTTTCTTCATTTGTCTTAATTTAATATAATTCCAATGATGACATGTACAATGTATGAATGGACTAATGATTTGTACAAATTTTTTTTCCAGGTGTTATCTTAATAACCATTCTGACGACGACGCAGCCAACATGTGCTATAGTGTGGCCAGCGAGTTCGAGGACGGGCAAAGGTTCTTCGGCACCAAAGAAATGATGCTGAAGAACATCTCGAAGTGTCTTGATAAACCCACTTTCAAGTATCATAAGTATGTGCACTTTTATAATTAACTAAAGAACATGGTGGTAGGGTTCTGCCACAGAACTGAGAACAAGTAATAGCAGAAGCAGACCCGCTAATGTCTTGCCCTCAATATCTAAAATAGTAGAAAAGATCATCAATAAAAGACTACAAAGCTACCTTGATAAGTTTAAAATCTTATCTGATTCGCAATACTGTTTCCAAACTGGAAAATCAACCGAGGATGCAGTAGAGGCTTTGACGTCTCTTATTATAGACAAACTGGATAATAAGCGTAAGCGCATGACTGTGTTTTTGGATCTGAAAAAAGCATTTGACACCGTTTCCATCCCCATCCTGATTAGAGAGTTTTACCAACAAATAAATTTTACCTATTATTTTTTCATCAATATCCGGAATCCATCTTGAGTCAAGCACCTGTCTTTCTGCGGTTAAAATCAGCGTTTCCGGTTCCTCTCCGATTATGGCGCCCTCTATAACGTGAATCGGAGCTAACTTACGCGCGCACCGGGTGACTGTCCGCTATTATAGATCTCATGATGCGCCAGGTAGAGCTTACCTGGATTCCGGATATTGATTAAAAAATGATAGGTAAGTTTTATTTGTTGGTAAAACTCTCTATTATTTGTTTTGTATCAATATCCGGAATCCATCTTGAGTGATTTGTTTGTTATCACCTTGTGCAAGAAGCTATAGACGCTATAATGTGTAGGTATTGTCTGGTTAAAAAACAAATAAATAGCCATTTTAATACCAAATATAAATTATAATTACATACCAAATATAAAAATAATTGCCTTCTAGACTGCCTATAGTTACGGTTACTCTGTGCTATATTGATTGAATATAATAATAATAGCTAATTAACCTGAATTACTATGACGATACGAATGCGATGCGAGATCCTACCGGCTGCGCCAGTCATGTTTGGGCAAGCCGAGATCTTCCTAAAATATATTTATTTAATATTTAAACCTTTGATTATATACATGTCTAGATAGAGCCTGGCCGTATAAAAACGTAGAAAAATTTATAGGCCAAAATTGGCCTATCGCGCAATCCTGGCGGTCAGTGTCATTGTGCCGTCAAGCAGTGTTTACCTCTCGCGTTTCGGTGAAATTGTTCGCAAAATGACCGTTTGCTCAGTGAAATTCTGTCGAAACTACAAAAGAATTTTTTTTTCGAAAAGGAAAGTCACGTTTCTTCCGTAAGTATCAATAAATTTTAATGAAAATTTAAAGTTTTTTAAGTTTAAGAAAATTATTGTTATAATAACGGCCATGTATGCATATGCATAGTGTTGCTGGTATCAAAATGTAGAATTCCCATTATTGGTGGCAGAATATAAAAGGAGGTTTAAATATAATAAGTATGATAAAAAATACTCAGTCTTGTAAGTTAGTATTTATACATGGTATTGTTGTAAATAAAGTAAATACAATAATATAATTATTATTGGAACGCTTTCAAAGTTTTTTTTTAAACTGACGTCTGATTTATAAGAGCGTGAATAAATGTCACGATTCCTATTCGATGCCGAATGTTTGTAAACATATTACTGTCATTTGTGCAAATGTCTAGTTTCACTAGGATTTTTACTTTTTTGAAAGAAAGACACAATAGTTAACTGTTTTCTTGTGAATGTCTCTCAAGAAAAAGTAAAATTCCACTGCAACTAGGTATCTGTAATCTGTTTACAAACATTCGTCATCAAATTTGGCGGTTCCGTTCTAAAACAAGAAAAAATATAATACCTACTGTAATATTTAATAATACTATTATTATAAATTGTTATTGTGGTATGGTATCGTATTCGAAAAATTATTATGTTTGAAAGGGAATGTACGTAAGTATTAATGTAAGAAGTGTGTGTATAAGTATATGTATGTAGGGCATGGTAGTATGAATGCTTCAGAGCTCGATGGCGCATCGGCTAGATAGTTCGGCTTGCGATCTTGCCCGCTAAGCAACTTTCGCAATGCCGGGTCACTGGATGGGTGACCAAATTTCAAACATCTCGAGCTCCTCCGTGCTTCGAAAGGCACGTTAAGCCGTTGGTCCCGTTAGTTATCGTAAGATGACAGTTGTTAAAACCCACCAACACGCATTGGACCAGCGTGGTGGGTTATGGCCCAATATTCCCACGTGCTATTTCCACGTGGGAAGCCTGCGCCTAGCAGTGGGACGTTTATAGGCTGATGATGATGATGACGATGTTTGAGAAAGTGCGGGTGTATGTTTGTGCCCCTAAAAGGTCAATATTTATCGTCTCATGTAGGTAAACTATTGGACACGGATATTGATGAGCAGTCATTACATTATGTAATGACTGCTCATCAATAATGTACCTTTTACAACTAATCGACCACATAGCAAACATTTTAATTTTCAGATTTCCAACTGATCCGGTAGAAAGAAGTCGTTGTCGAAGTATTTAACTACAAGGTTTCAACATAATAAGAAATTAGAGAACATGAAAAATGATGTAGCATCCAAACGAAACAAATACAAAGAGAACCTAATTTAAAAAGTTATGTTATGTTTTGAATCATTTTAAAATTATATTGTGCATAAATATTTTTTCCCTGCTTTATCGGAAATTAGGCATTCGCTGGCAACCATTCGCGCTAGTGTCAGATACGCGGCTGTCACGCACACTTCAAATTCAATACAAAAACCGGGCGGATTTTGAGAAGCGTTTGTACGGCGATGCTCCGTCTAGACATGTAAATAGTCAAAGATTTAAACTATACATTATATAATGAAAGACTTAAAAACTACTGCTCGCGATGGAGCCTACGAGCTACCTAACTCTAAGTCGAAATATCCTGCCTGTGCGTTGAAGGCTGTTTCTCTCTACCGTGTTCTAGTATTTCAATTTGATTTATTTCTTACGTATATAGGATCCTCATGTTTGTTTGACTTTATTAGTAAATGATAATGGTAATTTTTCGTAATAAAAATGTCTTTATATTCTTCACGTACATTATTTAAAAAATTTAAATATTTGGTCTGTTTCCAGTCTGCTATTTCTATATTGGTCTCGTTTATATTATTTACTGCGATTGATTGGTCGTATTTAGTAGTTTTAAAAGGTTTCATCTTGGCAATTGTGATATGATTGTTTGATGTATTTTGAATTATTGTTTCTGCAAAGCCGTTTTGGCATTTTATCAAGGCACTAGGCATCCTAACACCTTGTCTGAAATCTTTAAAATCTAATATTGCGTCTCCCTTTCTAATTTCCGTTGGTAATTTTTAAACAAAGAATAATAATTAAATTATACATTATATAATAAAAGACTTAAATACTACTGCTCGTGATGGAGCCTACGAGTTAAATAACTCTTTACTGAAGTTGAATAATAATGAAGCGTGTGTCATTAGGGTATTTATACCTTCTGCCACCCACGCAGAGACAAAGAGCTTACTGTTCTTTATTTTACTGATACGCGGAATACTATTATTACTTAGAGCAATGCTCTAAGGATTATTATAATCACCGAAATGTAATGACATCGGACTTCTAATATCTCAATTGACGATACATTCTTGATAAGACTACATTGCATTTAATGGTTGTACAGTTACTATTTTAGATAGAAGATATTGTGACGATTTAGCTACCTTGTTCGCGCTCTGTACTTAATATTGATACTATAAAGCTTCCATCAACATATTGTTGATGGAAGCATAAAGTGACAGTCGTCAATACAACAGCAACTCGTTCGCACCAGTGACGTTTAGCTGTTCATTTATACGGTGCAGTTCTGGTATCGCAATCTAGATTCCACACTTAAATCTTACCGCGCACAAACCACGTCAATCTCGTGTCTTGCCTACGTCTTGCCACGGTAAGGAATCGAGATAACACTATTCTGTAAATTTCTGTATGATCCAAGACACTTTACCTATGGAATATTACGATGTCACACTTGCGCTCAGAAATCAAACTCTAGTTTATCTGACCATGATGTTGGTACTAGGTAAAACATGTTTTTTTAGATGAAAATGTTGTTATAATTTGTAACTATACGTTTTATTTCATGTATAAAGGTTTATAACAAAAAGTCAAACCAATTGCTTTTAAAATAAGTTTCTTTGAAAGGCGGTTTTTGAATGTTTGTTTGTTATGATTGAAAGTTTCGAAAAACTTTTACAATTACTTAATAATTTTACAATTTAATATCGTGTACGTGGGTATAAAAATAATTATTAATTCAAAAATAAAATGGAGAAAAAGAAAAAGCGAAAAATAGTTGCAAAGATTTTTATTTCTACAGGATCACAAAATATGTACTTACTTACATTAATCATATTTTATAGTTATTTGTATCACTTTACTCAAGTATTGTGTTGTGTTTATTGTTACGAAATATCAATAATTGTTTACCTTTTGAAGTTTTTTTGCAGAGTTTTGTATTAAAACACCGAAATAATCACTAGTCACAATGATTCCGCGCGGTAAACAAACGTGGAATTTTTGACAGTTGTAGTCACGCCAATGTCGCGTTCAGTTCATTGTTCAATACTGTGACGCAGCTAAGTGGCAATCCAGCGTCGAGACTATGAACTTCACACACTCCAGCAAGAAAAGCTGGGCCCTATTACGCAGACTTGGAGCTGCCCCTCAACACGATCAAAAAACCCCATCTATAGAGCCAGGTGTCATCGTCAAACGATTGCAATCCCTTACGAAAGCTGGCGCCACTGATAAAGTGCTGACAAAGGAGCTACGTCAAAGCTGGATTCGCAAACAAAAAACTCTCGGGGAGATCGAAGCCTATAGCCGACCATTTACAATGACCGAACTGCTGGAATCGCTAAAAAGCATAAAACCGAATAAAGCTGCGGGGCCGGATGGTGTCTATCCTGAGTTTCTCTTACACCTCGCAAAGGTTGCGAAACGGTGGTTACTCGGATTTTTCAATCACGTTCTTGAAACCTGCACACTGCCAGAGACATTCAGAAAAGCAAAAGTCATTGCGCTACTGAAACCTGGAAAGACGCCAGACATCGCATCAAGCTACAGACCGATATCTCTGTTATCAGTTACATACAAGCTCTTGGAACGATAAGTGTACAATCGAATTTACAAGGATGTCAATGCTACTATCCCACCAGAGCAAGCTGGATTCAGAGAGGGCAGGAGCTGTACAGACCAGGTGTTCGCGTTATCGTCTTTTATTGAAGCGGGTTTTCAACGAGGCCTAAAGACTTTTGTGGCCTTCGTAGACCTTAGCGCCGCGTACGATACTGTATGGGTAAGGGGACTTGTACACAAGCTGGGTCTCGCGTGATCCCATGTAAGAGAACACTCACACTTGTGAAAACACTTTTAGGACCCCGAAACATCCAGGTACATTTGGGGGAAAATGTGAGCAGCCAAAAACTCCTTAAAAATGGCCTCCCACAGGGTTCGGTGCTGGCACCACTATTATTCAACACCTTTACCAGTGACATGCCAGAGACGAAGGGCCGCAAATTTGTATACGCGGATGACCTTGCACTGGCTTTCCAGGCGAAGACATTTGAGGAAGGAGAAGCAGTTCTAACCGCTGACCTTGAAACGATGGGTGGCTACTACAGCAAGTGGCGTCTTTGTCCGAATCCTGCGAAAACAGAAGTAGCGGCTTTTCATCTGTCGAACTGTCTCACGCACAAAGAACTCGATGTCTCTTTCTGTGGAATGCCTGTTAAACACAACCCAACCCCAAAATACTTGGGCGTTATACTGGACAGATCCCTGACCTACAAACACCATCTCGACAGCTTAGCCCTAAAATTGAAGACTCGGGTAAGCATCATAAGAAGTCTCGCTGGTACCAGCTGGGGAGCCTCGGCCTCGGTCCTGCGGTCGTCTGCACTCGCGCTTGTTTACTCCGTAGCCGAATATTGCGCACCCGTATGGTATCAAAGTGCGCACACCTACAAGGTTGACAACCAGCTCAATGAAACCATGCGGATAATTACCGGACTTATCAAAACAATCCCGTTACCTTGGCTCCCAGTACTAGCGCACATACCACCACCTGAACTGCGCAGGCTCAGCGCAGCTATTGCCGAATGGGAAAAAAGTCAAAGGCCAAACATACCAATCCGGAAGACTCTGGAACAACTGCCGACCCAACGCCTTCCGTCAAGATCTCCTATCTGGGCCGATGAACGTGTAAACGCCCCTTTCAGCTTAAAGGAAGCGTGGCGTTCTTCCTGGGACCGCTTTAACGTGCCGAATAGGTTTTTGATCCCTGACCCAACTGAAAATTCCGCAGGAAGCGATAGCCAGCGCGCACTGTGGGTCAAATTGAATCGGTTCAGATCTGGACTTGGACGTTCAAACCACCATCTTTACAAATGGGGGCTAAAGAACTCGCCAGCGTGTGAATGCGGAGCTCCGAACCAGACACTGCGTCACATTGTAGAGGACTGCCCACTGCACTGTCTCCCTGGTGGCCTGAGAGAACTCCACCAACTAACGCCTGCAGCCAAAGAATGGCTGTTAAACTTGAAAATTAAGGTTTAGGACGCTGCAGTTTTGCCATTCGATATAATGATGACAAGAAACTCAGTCAAACAGGTACAGAAGTTATTCACTAATCACTATCTACTGCTCATCAATGTAACCTCCAAAAAATAACTGGCTCATGAGACGCCTTATCGTTGCAACACTGGTATTAAAAAGGTCAATATCAATTTCTTTACCTATTGTATTAAAACTATTAAGCGAATCACACACTACGCAGATACGGTAATATTTTATCTGCATATAAAAACTTATTTATCTGAAAGCATCACACACTAAACAGATACGATAATATACGAGACGATACATTCAATCGGAATCCTTCACACTGATGCCGATACGGCAGATGTTATCTATATGCAGATATGCAGATATATTTGTATAGGCAGATAATAATCTTAACATCTGTCGGTATATGTCGGTGCTCACAGTTACTGTACGATAAAATATAAATTATCTGCGCTGTGTCTGTTGGTTCATATGATTTATATAGAGAGCGATATTGAAAGATATCTGCTCCGATACAGATGTCTTACCGTATCTGCGTAGTGTGTGATTAGCTTTAGAATACTGAGGCATACCTCTGATATTATTCAAATAAATATAAGAAGAAAACCTTCTCACTTCTCATATTCCTTTAACTTTAGATAAAATACCTAATGAATTTTTGTCAATTTCCTTCAGATACATGGGAAGCTTATTGTAAATTACAATTGACATATAATAGGCGCTTGTTCTTACTATTTCTAATTTAACTACGGGTAATGCTAACATGTATTTGCTTTGCATGTTACGTCGGGCTGAATACGGGTCTTTCGCTGGTGAATACTTATCTATCTATCTATATATCAGTGGGCCGAACCTAAGAAGCTTTGTGGGTGCTCTGAGAGCCATTTGAGACAGAAGATCAGGATAGTCGATGGAACCCGAAGCGGTTTTTTTCTGGATGTTTTCAGTTCGCGATATATAAGTTTGATATCTCGGGTTCCATACTTGAGACGCGTACTCCAGAATGCTACGAACGAAAGTGCAGTATAAAATTTTAAATGTCTTAGCTTAAGTAAAATCTTTAGAGTTACGCATGACAAATCCAAGAGCTTTAATACTAACTTGTAGTCGTGGACTACACCAAGGTCTCGCACAATAGTTGCACGTTGCAGATTAACTCCCTTTAGCGTATAATCAAACAATACCAAATTGCGAATTATTATACCAGAATAATCGTTACTTCATGATAAATAAAGATTTTATAATGAATTTATTATTCTATTTCGACAAAAACGATAAATCCAACTGCAAATTACAGCGAAATGCGAAAATGAGCATTTTACGCAAAAATCACAGTCGAGATGTAATAGGCCTCTTAAACCGTTACACATTTACCTAAGAATTAGTCACCTGATTTATGAAGTCTTAAGCCAGCCCATTTATGACTAAAATATTTTAGGCGCCCGGCATGGCGTACCGCATTTTGTTGAAGATCTAGCGACGCGTGTACCAGGTTGACGAGCAGGCGGATGCGGTAGCTGCGGTGGCGGTAGTGGCGGCGGTAGCGGCGGCAGTAGCGGCGGCGGTAGCGGCGGCAGTAGCGGCAGCGGTAGCGGCGGCGGTAGCGGCGGCAGTAGCGGCGGCGGTAGCGGCGATCGCTAGCGACGTGGCGGCAGCGGCGGCATCCTGCCTGCTTGAGCTCTGTGTGCAGGACGATTCAGCTCTGCATCCAGTCTGCCGGCTGTCCTGGGATGCAGGGCCTTGGAGTTTGTCTTGTTTGTAGAATTAAGGTTTCTTGCATAAAATTTATTTCTATACAATTGTGGTTTATATCAATGACTTTTTAAGGTGTCAACCGATCTCTGAATATTTTTTGCAGCCTAAGTTTTTTGGTAAGGTTTTCTCCAAAATGATATTTATCGCGAGTATTAGTATTAATAAGTGCACTTTTGAGGCTATCATTTATTGATAATATTACAAAGCTTCGCCTAGTCTTTGTCTCCAGATGGTGAACCATCACAAAGGAAACGGCTAGCATCGCTGATGGGTTTAAGGTGGCTTTTCAGTAGAATAGGTACTGATTTAAAATAAGTATATCAGTTACTTGCACCAAAGCCGCTAGGACAGCTGCCATATTCTTCTGTTTTGACAATAGTGAATAATCTCGTCTTACTAAGGCCTCACAGAGCGACGCTTTGGCTTCCGGGCTCAATATGGGTGGAAGTAGTAACTCACAATAAGCAGGAATAAGATATTCACTAAAGATTTTTTTCTTTGTCTCTCTAGACAATCCTTTGGCTAATATATTTTGCCAGCGGATTGCAACTTTGTGTATGTTGCCCCTGAAGTTAAGTACGGGCTTAGCAGCATCACCGAGAATACTTAAGATAAGTACTCTCGTACGAATCTTTATCCACAATTGACACATCCACAATACACATCCTTATTGTAGAAGAAGAAAAAGAAGTTCTTCCCCAAATGAGGAACCTAATGTTGAAAGTAACTGGACGGTAGCCTAATGAATGCTGCAGCTGTGTTGACGTGCAAAGGCTTCGGCACAGAAACGCAGAATGAGCACGAGTTTGGAAACGGCAAAGCGAGGTTGTTTTGTTACAGAAACAAAAATTTACATTTTACCAGTAAGTGGCCATGTCCTCGAATGAATGTTAACAACTCGAATCAATATTTTACCATATAAAATTTAGAAAGAGGGCTCAAAACACAAATAGAGTCGTTTTATGGCTCTATCGATAAATTGTAATGAGCGATTTTCTGACAGCCCAAATTAAAAAATAAAAATTAGTTCAAAAATACTCGACAGATGGCGTTTTATGAAAGCCGACCCGTTCCTACCTAAGGGCTGTAATAAATACTACACTTTTGCTTGTCTATCAAAAAAATAAAAACATAGTACTTACTAATTTTTATTCAGGATCTCCAGGACCTATTTATATTTTGGAATGGAATAAATATTACGTAGCCATACACCGCCTTTTACTAAGCGCCATACTACATTTTACAGTAAAAACTTGCCACACGAAGAAAATAATTATAGATTTAAGCTTAATTTGACATTGAATACAATGGCTTTCTATGAAAAGAAAGTAGAATTAATAGACATAAATAAATTATTAGATAATAATTTTATATTGACAAAAGATAAATATTATCTTAAGACTTATTTTAAGCGACAGATAGCAAATTCGCTATCATTTTAATTTAAGTATTTAGCCAATAACATGGCTAGCTCAGCGGCTTCTATTGAGCTGCAACATACTGACATGCCAATTCAGACTTTTGAATATGTTCCAAATAATTTAAATTAGATTATAAGACAATAGAGGACACCTCTAGCAAATTATTGGAATTAAATTATAAGACAAAAGAGGAACTCTCTTGCAAAATGTTTGCAAATAAAATGAAATTAAATCAATGTAAAAATAGCTTTATAAAAAGCCCCGGTCAATCATTAAATTTAAAAAATGTAGAATCTTTGAACATTGTTCACCAGAACATCCAAGGAATGATGGGCAAAGACTTAGAGATTGAATTGTTCATGAACTGTAATAATATTGATATTCTTTGCATTACCGAGCACTGGCTTAGAGACCATCAGTTCATGTTCAATTTTAAGAATCATTTGGTAGGAAGTTCGTTCAGTCGAGGAAATGCAATACATGGTGGCTCCTTAATTATTGTTAGTAAAAAGTTTAAATTAAAAGAACGCAAAGACATAGTGAGCCTCTCGGTTGAGCGAACAATAGAAATAGCTTCTGTGGAGTTGGAGCAGTTTGTTGTGATAAGTGTATACAGACCTCCTTCAGCATTGTATGATCTTTTTGAAAAAGTTATGGATGAGACATTGCGTAAGGTCCGCAATGTAGGTAAAACAATAATTGTTTGCGGTGATTTTAATATAAATTTACTAGAAAACTCCACATTGTCAACTAAAATTAAAAACTTATTTCTATCATACAATTTGAATAATTTATTTTTGGAGCCGACAAGAATAACTGCCACTTCGGCCACCTGTATTGATAACATATATACAAATGTAAAACCACTGGCTAAGCAAATTATTAATAACCTGGACTCTGATCATTGTGGCCAAATGGTCAGCTTTCCACACCAGCGTAAGCAAGTGATGAAAAAGAATATCACTGTTGTGCCAAAAACTGCAGGTCGGCTGGAATGCTTTAAAAGCAATCTAGATACAAAATTAAATTATTTAGAATACAATGACAACCCTGATGTCTTTTATAATGATTTTTTTAACATATATTGTTCAGAATTTAATAAATCTTTTGTTCCAAAAAAGATCTCGGTTAGTGGTACTGCATCTTTTAATGAATGGGCTACAATTGGTATTCACAAAAGTAGGAAACGCCTTTATGAACTTTATGGTGAACGCAACTATAACACCAGCGACGACTTCAAATTATATGTTAAAAATTATTCAAAGTTATTTAAAAGAGTATGCTGATTAGCCAAGGCAAACTATCTGAGTTCTAAGATTAAGAATAGTAATGACAAAATAAAAATGACATGGAATATTATAAATAGTGAAACAGGAAAGGTCAGAAGTCGTAATAATGAGTACAATTTAAATTGTAATAATAAAACCTTGACTTCTGATGCTGATGTTACTGCAGCATTTGAGAGGTTTTTTACTGACATTCCAGTTTCAACTACAAAAGCCTTGATTTCCTCCCCCACTGTAGCTGAATCTGTTTTGAAGGAGAATGTTAAAGATTGTGAAAGTAATTTCAGTTTTCAGAAAATTTGTGTTATAGATATATTAAAAACATTTAACACTCTCAATAAAAAGAAAACTGCTGATCTGTGGGGTAATTCCGTGGATGTCGCTAAATCAGTAATTATGACAATAGCTTCAGTTTTAGCTTGCATATTTAACGAATGCATTGACCGTGGTGTTTTTCCTGACCTAATGAAACATAGTAAATTAATTCCATTGTTTAAATCAGGTAGCACTTCTGACCCCTCTAATTTTAGACCTATTTCTGTGCTACCCACATTTAGTAAAATTTTTGAAAAGTTGATGCTAGACCAAATTCAAATTCATTTTCATAGAAATAAACTTTTACATTGTAAACAGTATGGTTTTACTAGGGGTCGCTCAACAACTGACGCCGGTGTGGAGAGCTTTTAATCCAAATATTTGATACTTGGGAGGAATCACAGGATGCCCTAGGGGTATTTTGTGATTTATCCAAGGCTTTCGATTGTGTTTTACATGAAACTTTGGTCAGGAAGCTTAACCACTATGGAATTAGGAATGCTTCTTTGAGCCTTCTAATCTCATACTTGAGTAACAGGATTCAGAAGGTCGACATTAACGGTAAAAGATCTCCGGGATCAGTGGTTACAATGGGAGTTCCGCAGGGTTCAATACTAGGTCCATTCTTGTTTTTGGTTTATATTAATGACTTACCTTATTTTGTAAAAGACAGTCATGAGATAGTATTGTTTGCTGATGATACTTCACTTTTATTCAAAGTGAAACGACGACACCCAAATTATGACGATGTGAATAATGCGATCTCAAAGATTGTTCACTGGTTTAGTGTAAATAACTTGCTATTAAACGAGGGAAAAACCAAATGTGTAAGATTTGTATTGCCTAATGTTAAGCAAGTAACAACTAGTGTACAAATTAAAGATAAGAATGTGAATCCTGTGGACACCACTGTGTTTCTAGGCATCACGTTAGATGCCAAGCTTCAGTGGGGCCCACATATAGCTACATTGTCGAATAGACTTAGCTCTGCG
Organism: Scoparia ambigualis; assembly: GCA_963921215.1. Taxonomy (NCBI): domain Eukaryota; kingdom Metazoa; phylum Arthropoda; class Insecta; order Lepidoptera; family Crambidae; genus Scoparia; species Scoparia ambigualis. Next base: position 7,762,371 of record OY992514.1, read on the forward strand.
GCTTATGCAGTAATGAAGATCCGTCAGTTAACTGACGTTGATACATCCAGATTAGTTTATTTCAGTTACTTTCATAGTGTAATGTCGTACGGCATTTTACTGTGGGGAAATGCTGCCGACATTCCAACTATCTTTGTACTGCAGAAGAGGGCTATTCGAGCAATCTATAACCTAAAAGCTGGCGACTCTCTCAGAGAGAGATTTAAGAATATAAATATAATGACAGTTGCATCACAATACATTTATGAAAATTTGATTTATGTTCATAAAAATACTGGAATGTTTTCAAAAAACAGTGATATTCACAATGTAAACACTAGAAGTACGAACAAATTAGCAGTACCTTATACTAGGCTCCATAAAATAAATAATTCTTTTAGGGGTCTGTGTGTAAGATTTTACAACAAAGTACCAAATGATATTCAGAAATTAGATCTTGATAAATTTAAAATCAAAATCAAAGAAAAGCTTTATAAAAAAGCTTATTATAAAGTGTCAGATTACACAGAAGACAAAACAGCTTGGATCTGAAATGCTCCAAGCACTCCAACAGCTATTTCTAATTGTCTTTATTTAATTGATACTACATTGTATTATAATTTTATATTGCATCATTTTTATTTTATTTTTTAAATTCATATTTTGTATTGACCTGGTAACGACATACTCTTTTTTTTGTTTGTAAATGTCGTTGCTTTTGTGCGCTGTGGTTTCTTGCGCCCATTCTTTGCCACAGTTAAAAAACTATGTCCTGAATGGGTGGTAGGTTAAAAAAGATTTGGACGATTCAAAGTACTTATTAATTGAGTTTATTGAATAAATATATTTTGACTTGACTTGACTTGACTAATCTATGCTAAGCGCCATCTATGAAGTCATTTACGAACCAATTTCTTTTTTTTTTGATCTCGGAAAATCGCCCATTAAAACTTTATTTCCTTACTATAAGGAAAAGAATCAATGAAATTTTTTTGTGTACGTTATAGGGTTAACGAGAGCGCTACAAACAAGTATTATTGGCTACAAAGAATAATTAAATAGACGTTACAAACACAGTGGAAGTAAAGTAAAAATATGGTAGTAAATATAAACAAGTGCATTTAAATGTCGCCACATTTGCAATGTTATGGAAATTTAAAAAACAGATCTTAAACATTTTATAGAATATTATAGAAAAGCTTTATAAAAAAGCTTTATTGAATTTTAAAGTTTCAGATTACACAGTTAACAAAACAGCTTGGGTCTGAATGGTCCATGCACTCTAATAGCTGTTTCTAAAATTATTTTATTTTATTTTCTTTATTAGGGATTACAACAGCACTTTACAGTGGTAAGTATAGATAGAGTATAAAAAATTGTAAGCCAATTAATTTTATCCACGAATAAAAATAACATACAAATGGATCTAACTTAGAAAATGATAATAATAATGAAGTAAGTAACTACTTAAGTACTTAATTCACAATGCAATTTAATTAAGAAAAATACAAAATAATAACATAAACATAGAAAATAAACATAAATTGATTGTGTATAATTATACGGCATATCGTGTAAGTACTTATAGTTATTCAAATTGATTTTTTTAACGTATTTTGCGATTTGTGTTTTATGATAAGTAATTTGTTTTTTTATGGTTTGGTGACGACATATTTTTGTTTTTGTAAATGTCGTTACTTCTACACAGGTAAAATGACGCTCTGAATGGGTGGTAGGTTAAAAAAACACGTTTTGGACAAAGTGCAAGTTTGTGCACATTTTGAGTTAGAATTTGCGGTTTTATCGACACAGAGCAGCTGACACAACCTGCGTTTCTTTGATGATTTTTTGATGTAGGTACCTTAGATGTGGCTACAAGCATAACGTGTAACTTCTTATGATTTAATCATAGCGCTTAAAGTTGCAATTAAGGGGGGTTAGGCGTTCAGCGAAAATTTGGATATTGCGCGGTGCGGGGTCCGCAGTAATTCGTAAGCGCCATTCATATTTTTATCAAAAAGTAAATAAAAATGTTTAGTTTTTGGAAATCCATATCAATCAAGAAATCGAAAAGGTTATACCTGTGTGTTTCTGATTTTATAGGAATCATTGTAAAACACGGTTGTAATGTGCATTTACATTTTTTTTCTATCGAGCTAAATGTTTCCAATCTTATTTTGGCTTCGTTCATCCCCTAACACATACGTTCCGTAATACACATTGAACATTTCAGTGCGAAATATCTAAAATATTTTGAATAACAGCTAATAGAAAACAGCCAATTTTTCCGTTTTCACCGCCTAAGCCCCTTTTTAAGAGCAGTAGCATCAGGGTCCCAACTGTAACCTTTTAATATACAAAATTCGTATGGGAATTCACATAGTAAGATTAAAGCAATGGTACTGCCCGAAGAGTTGTTGGTAACGCCCGGAGCTGTGACATTTTTTATATAAAATAAGGAAGCAAACGAGCAAGTGGGTCACCTGATGGAAAGTAATCACCGCAGACGCGTTGCCGGCTTTTAAGAAAAGAATAGGTTCGTTTCTTAAAGATCTCTAAGTCGTAACGGTCCGGAAATACCGTCGCCGAGAGCTGGTTCCACAACACTGTAGTTCGAGGCATAACATTTCGTGAAAAACGTACAGTAGTAGACTGCCATCCATCAAGGTGATGTGGATAGAATGACAGTCGGTTGCGTGTAGTGCGGTAAGGAAATCAGCGGCAGGGATCAAGCCGCACAATTCCTCAGAACACTCCCCATGATAAATGCGACACATTATACAGAGAGACGCAACGTCTCTCCGTAGAGTCAGTGGATCGAGCCGACCTGAAATAACCACGTCGTCGACATTGCGAGCAGCTCTGCGTTGAATGCGGTCAAATGGAAGAAGTGGGTACTGGGGTGCTCCAGCCCAAAGACGGCAGCAGTATTTCATATGTGGCCTGACCTGTGCTTTTTACAGTTGTAAGTGGTGGGCCGGCGTGAAATACTGACTTGCTCTATTAAGCACAGAAGAGCACAGCTTTTGACTGGTCGAGAGCTGTGCTCTTCGAGAGTCTTCAGTAAGCCGGGTTCAACTACATTTTTTTTTGGTAACCTAGATTGTCCCACTGCTGGGCAAAGACCTCAACTTTCAACTTCATACCTACCTTCAATTCCGTATGGATGCACTCATGCCTGTGTAATGTTGTATCCAGACTCTCGCGAGGCGCCTCCGAGAGGCTCTCGGCACGAGTTTTTGCGAGTGGAGACTACAGGAGTACTAGCCATCCACACTCTCGATTTATTCAGTTCTGCGCTACGTCTACTACAAGATGGATGTCATTGAATTGACTGCGTTAGCTGCTTTATGTGCCTACCAATATTTTAATGTCTTGCGTCTATATCACCTAAATAAAAAACTCTAAACGTTGCAATTAATAATATTTTTTTTGTCTTTGCTTATCTGATCCCACGCGTCGCTCACTTTACTTGTATCCTTGTGATATGGATTTTTGGGTTTCCAAATAATTGGATATAACTCCATAAAAGTGGTACACAAATCGTTACTCCACTCCGTCACGATAAAAGACAAAGTGAGTGAGCGCGAGAGTGTGGTTGATTCCCTCGCCTCGCCCCCTCGCGTCCTATGACACGCTTTCGAAAAACCGACACAAAGCGGAGTGACAGCGAGGCGAGGCGAGGGAAGACAAGGGGACACGAGCGCATCGTCCTCACTCTCGTACTCGCGTTCCCTCATGTAGCCTCGTGGAGAGTCTGGATGGGGCATAAGAGACGGGTGATAGCCGAGAGATGATTTCTCTTAAATATACATACATAATAATCACGACTATTATCCCCGAAGGGTTATTCAGTGGCAAGGCAATGAGGACAGCAAAAGCAGTCCTCTGCCATAGTCCACTTTTTACCAAATAGCGACAGCACATGTGCTTAGCGTGACAGGTGGTGAGCCCATCGCCGCTCTAAGCTGTTGATTGTATGTGCAGTCTTTAGTCCGTTAGTCGCCTTTTACGATACCCAAGGGAAGAGAGGGGGTGGTGGTAGATAGAATACCTATAGGTAGTTCAAAATTCATTTCTTTATGATTTTAATTCTAAAAAATACTTTAACACTTGATATCTCTATTCTAAGACGGTTTCTAGGAATGGTCCCAGTACAATGAGAGAGGCATCTCTTGATATAAAAATATAACGAAAGATAAGTACCGCACGCAGAACTCAGTTGGCTCCGCTAATTTTTTTACGCTTAAATAATGCGATCCTGAAATCCACTGCAACTAAATAAGGCGTTCGCAAAATATATCCAACATGAAATATTGATTCGCTAAAAAATGCGATACTGAAATCCGCTGCAACTAATAAGGCGTTCGCAAAATATGTCCAACATGAAATATTGATTCGCTAAAAAATGCGATTCTAAAATTCGCTGCAACTAAATAAGGCTGATTTCACAGTCACGCGTTTGATCGGTCTATTCGGCACTTGCCCTCTTTCTGATCTTGTCTACAAATTCTCATTTCCGTACAAATTGTAGATTTTTGCCCCCTTTTCTGATTCATATACTTTTTATTCGTAATTCGCCCAATGATCTGCGCCGGCCACACGCGCGCGGTTACAATTAGGCTGATTTCACAGTCACGCGTTTGATCAGCGCCGGCCACACGCGCGCGCTACACTACATAGTAGTAGTGCGTTTGAACTGCGTGATGAATGATTATGAGGCTGATTTCACAGTCACGCGTTTGATCTGCGCCGGCCACACGCGCGCAGTTACAATTACACTAGATTTGACTAGATAGTAGTTGCGTTTCATAGTCACGCACGCAGTTCAAACGCGCAACTACTATGTAGTGTAGCGCGCGCGTGTGGCCGGCGCTGATCAAACGCGTGACTGTGAAATCAGCCTAATGCGTTCGCGAAATTCCCCTAACAATTGGGGAATTGTTAGCGGGGGCTGTGTGCCTGTGATACCGGCAAAGAGGAGGATGTGCCTCACCTGCTCTTTGAGTATTTAAATACACAACAGGCTGTATGGCAACAGGCAGGTATATACGGCCGGGTGGTCGAATGGTCAGCGACTCTAACTACGCAACCCACGGTCCCGGGTTCGAATCCCGGTAGAGGCAAATGTTTGTGTGCTGAGCACGAGCATTTGTGACCGAGTCATGGATGTTTTTATTGGTATTTATGTATGTTTATCCGTTATTCAGTCACTATAAAGTTTATAGGGGGTTAAAGTTTCTCGCGTCCGTAGGTTAACCCTTGAGACCCTACACGTGACCCCTGGGTGGTGCTAAATGAGTGACACTGACTGAGTGGTAGAGCCATGCTGCGTTGCAGCACGCATTGGGCCGGCTCGCCCGGCGTAATACCACCCTCTCACGAATATCCGGCGTGAAATAATGGCACTTGGTGCTGTTGTGTTTCGTCCGGCCAGTGAGAGTTCCGGAGGCCCCTTCCCCTCCCACCCTTCCTCACAATTCCTATTCCTTCCCCTAACCCAATTCCTTTCTTAAAGGTCGGCAACGCATCTGCGACTCCTCTGGTTTTGCGGGTGTCCATGGGCGGCGGTGATTGCTTTCCATCAGGTGACCCGCCTGCTCGTTTGCCTCCTTCTCATATGAAAAAAAAAACTTTAGTTCGGGCTATGCTTAGATTGGGGCTGAATGATTGGTGTGACAGTTGTGAAATTTAAGTAAGTATTATTTATTTTTATTTACGGTACCTACGAGTACGAGCTATTACAAAAATTTTACGCAACACTCAATGTGATAAACACTTATGTTCTAATAAATTTGTGGCCTCACGTTTTCATGTTTATGATTAGAATAGAACGCTTACGTCCTGGTCACGTCCTACGAATGGTCTGAAAGTCTTCTTTATGAATCATAAAGAAGAAATCCGAGATGTAATATTTTAAAACGTAAAAAAATATTGTAATAGATGTTAAAACTAATGTATAGCGTAAGAACTTCAGCCATAACAATTAGTAGGTAGAAATTATGTTAAAGATAATAAGTATTGGCCCTTTTGGTAGGGTGAAACTGGCGCTGCTTGCTGTTTTTTTCTAGCTCGGCATAGAGCCTTACTCTTAAATTCCATTTAAGAATTGTTTAGTTTATCATTGTTTACGTCACACCTCAAATTGACTTTGAGCAATAGAAACAAGACAATGTTCAACAAAATAATGCTTATTTAAATAGTGTTTAAATTATGACCGTAAATTTAAACATACTTGCTACTTAGACTGATTTATTTTTTACATTAGGTAAACCTTGTTGTTTGATGAATAAACTATATTGTTATTCTAATTATATTACTTTTAATTAAAGGGAAATATGGAAGCAAACATAAAAAAACATTAACACTTGCCTTCATAAACTTTCTAAGGTCACTTCCCCAAAGTACCTACATTAAAACAAAAAAGTGTACAACTTACATTCCTGCACCTCCTGCATCATCTCGTCCTTCGTCTTATCATTTCTCACTGTAACATCGAAGCCGAAATCAGAGAATATCTCTTTTAGCGCGTCTTCATCACATTTATTCACAGAAGTCGTTTCATAACCGTCCATACTATAGTTCTGTGTAAATATTAACATTGCATTCTTTTCGAAATTTTGCAGCTGGTACGTCAGCGCCTGCTTTGACAGCGCTCTGGTGTTAATCGGTCTGAGTGTCCTTGGCTTTGCAGCAGCTTGCTCTTCTGGTTTGTCTGGCTGTTTCACTTCAGTTATTCTACCATCATCACGTTCTGCGCCATTCCTTACAGGTTCAGTGGACACACTCACGCCCGCCATAGTTTCCTTAAATGTTATTTCAAACCGATATTTACAAGAAATAGAATTATGTAGCGGCCGCAGCGCGCGGCACCGCTAGAATGGATACAATTACAGCTAAAAATAGGTATTTTAACTGGGTCTGTGAGATTATTCCGCCGAACTCCCTTTTACATACCTACTACGTTGAACTACTCATCGAGACTCGAACCTATGAGCGGTACAAAACGTTATTGCTAATTTCATCAAACGAGTAACTGTTCGCGTGGTGTATTGGCACACATGCTAGTTAGTTTAAAACAGCAGACTCTTAGATCGATCCCAGCAGTGGCTAAAAATTTTGTGTTATTTTTTTTTATTATAATTTACTTTTCATATGCAATAAACAACCGGACAGCGACATCTAAGAACAACACAGTGAACTGACGCCGACAACAAAGACGCCGTTTACAGAGATCCAAATCCATAGACAGATCATGATTTAATAATTTAGGCTTAGATAGCAATAACCAAGATGAACCTTTTATTTTAGACTCAACCATGAAAAGTTTATCCAACGCATCATTGTATAAACAGTTAAACAACAGTTAAATACATTAAAAGAACTTATGTAAGTTAGCCTGATCATTGCACAAGGTCATGGCCAAGGTCATTTTAAACAAATTGTTTAAACAATAACAAACAATACATAAATCTAATGACTGTGAATTTTTTGACTGTGAAATTTGTGTTAAAACGATCACGGAAATATGAATGTTGAAGGGACAATTTCCCGAAAATGAGTTATATACACCGTTGGATTCGGAATTTTACGCGCCATCGAATGGTATACTTGAAATGTTGATATCTTGAAAAAAGAACTAGTTTATGTCCCTTACATTACACATTTTAGGAGGTCTTAGACAAATTTTTATCACAATTTTTGACGTATCATGCACTTGTACAAAATGTTATTTTAATTTTAAGGTATGTCTCATAATAAATTATATCTGGCCTTTACCCTAATAAAGTTTTCGTTTTCCTAAACCTTACTAAAAACACTTACCGTATATTTCTACCGTGTATAAATCTAAAACGCAGAAAAGACACATGGGGAGAGGCAGATGGTAAAGGTGGTCGTGGTTATTGCGAAATTGCCACATGCCTTTTTTTTACGCTATCTCAAAGAAATTGATGGTAGAGGGGTAAATACATTGTTACTAGAAGTACTGTAAATTGCAAGTACAGTGCAAGATTATTTTGATGGTCTGCCCTTACTTTACAAAAAAATTAATCACAAGGATTACTTAAGTATTCCATGAGAAAATAAAATTAAAGTCACTTCAAATGACACTGATGAGGAATACCCTAGTAGGGAATAAATTCCTCCACTTAATTAAATGTTTATGATTTTTATTCTTATTATTAATCATATCGCGACCTGTTTCAGCTTTTTTTGGATGGTTGATAACGTTGTTATGTTGTATATAATGTTTCGTTGGATTGTTGATAATGCAAACTGCTGCAGTTAATAATCAGGTTGTACTTAGTATTTTCGGTATAGGCACATTTTTCCTAAGTCATATTAAATTTAGTCGTTGAGTAAGCTCTAACCATCGTTTAATGCCTTGATATTTGTCGTGACTTTTACCAATCGTTCGTATTACCTACATAAAATTTACTCTAAGATTAAATTATACCTGACTTTGGAACAATCGGCCTTTAATTAATATGGTTAAGTATAAATTAGTAGTGTGAACATTGTTATTATCTTTGTTCTATAAACTATATTACTAAAATTTAAAATTGAATTGATTTTTTTTAATTATAATTTAACCATAATTAACTACTTACTTATAAAATCTTTTGAACTTGAAATTTTAGAAAATACTTTTTTTAGGTTATATATTTTAATGATTAATTTTAGTTTCATTTTATGTTTTCACAATAAAATTCACAAGGATAGCATTTTTTTTTATCGAAAGTAAATCAAGTTAACCAATTTGCTTTTGAAAGTAGAATTTTATTATAGGATTTGGTTAAGATACAGCAATAACTAAACCAAAAAGGGTACCTTACTTCAAAATTTACTAATATTATTTTTGTCTATATGACTTACATTAAATGCAGAGTATTTTGTGTTAAATGCAATTAAGGTATAGAACGCATTTACATTTATTTTTAATGTAAGAGACATGCTATTTCGGAATCCATAAAGAAACTCTTAGTTTTGCTTGCATAGCTTTATAGAGCTCTCAAACCTAAGCAACTTTGCCATAGACAACAAAAGTAGAATAAAAAGTGAAAAAAATACAAGCAATTATTATAAATAAAATTTGTTTTTTGCTTCTCCTGAAAAGTAGATCTTTGTCCCTTACATTAATTCATATTTCCATAATCGAAAATATGAAATTTACTTTTTAAAGAAGGAGGTGCCCTGCGGAAAATTAGTACAAATATTTTCATTAAGAATGATTGTTTCATGCACAAAATTAAGAAAGTTGTCAAAGAAAATATGTTTTTAGGGTCATTATAGATTTATTAAATCCCCACGTGCTATTGTCCAAGTGGGAGGCCTGTGCCCAGTAGTGGGACTTTAATAGGCTGATGATGATGATGATAGATTAATGTATTGTTTGTTATTGTTTAAAGAATTTGTTTCAAAGTTCAACAAGGCCATGATGACCTTGTGCAATGATCAGGCTAACTTACATAAGTTCTTTTATTCAGCGCATAGCACAAGTGACTTAAAAATACGTAAATTTTCACCATTTCGTGCAGGACACCTTTAAAGAATTATAGTTGTATTCTGGACTAATTCAAAACCCTACTATAGCTTGACCGCGACCGCTATACCGCTGCTGCCATACAAGTTAATATGGCAGCAGCAGTATAGCGCTCGCGGTCAAGCTATAATAAATACAGTTTTAGGTATAAGACCCTAGACCAAAAACTTTACAGCAGAGGTAGACCGGTAGACCACTTTTCGGCGATATCGCTTGCGTTCCATTCCGACCGCGCGTACGTAATGTAGCGTCGCAGAATCCTACTAATATTATAAACACTAAAGTTTGTAAGTATGGATGGGTGTTTGTTATTCTTTCACGTAAAAACTACTGAATGGATTTGGATGAAATTTGACATTGAAAATTGGCCCAGGACCAAGCTGAAGAACTGTAAGAATGCTCTGAGCAAACTACAGAGAACAGTATGCCTGGCGATTACCGGGGCATTTAGAACCACACCGACAGCAGCGCTGGAGGTCCTCACGGACCTCCCACCCCTGCACAGTGTCATAGAGACGGAGGCAAGGTAAGCGCTACACAGACTAAAGCTGGCCGGGCTGTGGGACGCATCTTTGCCTCTGACGAGACACACAAAATGGAAACCTAATGATACCCTTGATAGGATAAACTGGATTAACACATAGGATACTTTTTATCCCGATATTCCCACGGGAACGGGAACCACGCGGGTGAAACCGCGACCGACCGCTAGTAACTAATATAACCCAAGTAGCATATCAAGCTGTATAAAAGCTGTATTTGAACTTATTTTTATCCTTATAGCTGCATATTGAGGCTGTAAAAAGGCTGTATAAGCGATTATACAGACCTTATTAGCTCAAAAAGGGCCCATATTATAAAACTTTTCGCGTTAGTATAGCTGTATAGTAGCTGTAGAAGCAAAGCAGAAGCTGTTTAGTAGCAGTTTAAGAGATGTTAATCGGTGTAAGGAAAAGCAACTACACTCCAAATAATATTTTATAAAGCTAAAAGTTTAAAATATGAGTTATAAGTGAATTAGAAAATTATGAAAATAAAAGAGAAACATGTCATACAAGAATAATACAATAATTATGACGCATGATGTTCATATTTCAAAGTGCAATCCCAAGTATTGATAAATCTTAGGAATCTGATGGTGTTAATTGGTAAAACAAAATGTAAATCCAATTTTATTGTCAATGTGTGGTTGGTTATTAGCAATATTTTAACGCGCCAGTAAAACTATAAAAAAACATAAAGAAGATTATTAAACACGGGTAAGTAAGTGTTTGTTTTTTAGGTTATAATATAAATTATATTTAAAATAATAGATTGTAGGACACAGCTACAAAATTTTGTAGCTGATAATCATGAAACCGTTCAAACTATTAACAAACATTGGTTTAATTATATTTAAATATCTTTTTTCATTCGTTCTAAAATGGCGACATTTTGTTAAACAGCTTAGACAATATTAAGAGGGTACTAAAGTCTTACTAGCTGTACTACGGCGGATATGGATTGCATAATACATCTCTTAGTTTTAAACCAGCTTTATTAGTGTTATTTTTTTATTATTTAGGCTGTATATGAGATCTGGGTAGAGAAATTATAATTATGTTTAGAGATCCGTGTAAGAATGGATTATCCCTGAGTTTTATTTTAAAAATTGAACAATGAAATGTAATTGAATTTAAAGTGGTAATTAAAAATTAAAATATAATATTTAATTTATTCTACGATTGGTTCCAGATTGTTAATCAACAAGAGAAATCATTAACTTCACCTACTGCAACAATATTCACACAGATACTTCCAGAAGTGACAACTGCTGAAAAATATGTAATTCAATATATAGACGAGTGCGAGCTGGCAACAATTTCTGTCGACCCCCATCGTAATGAGTTTGAATCTCAAACCCCTTTTCAAACCCAGAAGATCACGAAGTAAATCAGATTGAAAATTATTTAAAATAAATTTTAGATAATCAAAATAATATATTAGACAAACAATAAATGTTCTTGCAACAATCAAAATAACATTTAATCAAATAAAACATGTTATTGCAATAGATACTTTCTTTTTCACATTTTCTATAAATATGCCGTTTTTAATTAAGTGTTCCATTTCGTACACAAAATCATCTAAATATTGGTCAATTTGTTTGGTTTTCCAACACCAAAATAAATTCCAATTACAAACGGCTTAATATCTGGTCTTTCAAATATAGTGGACAAAATTGGCCAAAACTTTTTATTTGAGCGTCTAAATGTTGGGAGACCATCAAAATTGAAATTTAAAGTAATTTTAGCTGGAACATTGTTCAACCTTGTTCAATCGTTTTGATACGTATTTGTTTGATAGTACCTAAAATAGTTCTAGCGTCATGTAGCTCTAAATCGTTTAGAGCTATTTGAGTTTTTTTTTTAATCCACAACGGGTTAGCGCTTGGCCTTTATCTTACCTGATAGTAAGTGACGATAAGGCCGAAAGTGAAAGCGCGCTTCACCCGGAATCCTTAACCACTGAGGAACTGGCTATCTTATCTCAAACTGTCGGAACACAACAATGCTATAAACATCGTTGTTATGGCGACAGACTTAGATAAGATGGTGGTAGCTAGCCAGGCGGACTTAACAGCCCTATCACCAACCAAACCGAGCACACAAAGATGTACACCCCGCTTGGAATCGAACCCGGGACCTCTTGATCTAAAACCGGTGGCTTAGCCACTAGACCACAGAGGCGGTTAAATAAATATATATTTATTTCTGTAGCCCATTCTTTTATTCACTGGCGAAACTACATATTTTTTGAAAATTCGTCATCATCATTATTACGTTGTTAATCAGGTTCCAAAGTTTTAACTAAATTCAAACATTCGACACCAAATATTGTTTTTCCTACAGAACCTTCGTTGGACGTCGATGGAATTGGCGCTTAACTGTAGGTTGTCAAATTTAAAATATTATAAATAATTACTGTCATTTGGTTTATTTATATTTTGTTATTAACCGACGTAGAAAAAGGAGGAGCTCAAGTCGTCTGTCGTCCATCTTTTTCTTTTTTTCAACATTATAAATGCGAGCTTCAGCAAACACTATGATGCAATCGTGACGACTCTGTCAGTAAAGTGGGCTAAAGCTGTACTATTGATGTAGTTTATTTTTTTAGTTTTAAAGCACTCTTGTAGACAGTTGTTTTAAAACCACTGTATTCACAAGAGTGCCTAATTACGCTATAAGATTAAGTTTTAAAATGGAGGTTGCATACACCATTGTACAGAAACAAGTATCGAGTGATACCATAATAACGCTTAGTTCAGTAGTAAGTAAGTGATCACATACAAAAACCAGCTTCTATACAGCTTTAACGATAAAGCTAGCTTAAAGTGTCACAAAACTCTTAAAGTTCTATAGCAGAGTTTTAATAATCTGTTTTAAAACCTTAAGATTCCGCAGATCCCTTAAAACTAATTTTATACAGCTTGAGCTTTATAATTACTCAAATATCTCTCTCATAAATATAAAAGTATCTTTTGACACTCTTGTACGTCTTTTAAAGGACCTTAAGTTCTAAATGAGCTGGTAAATTAATGTTGTAAACGCTTGTGTGCTGCTTGGGAAGTAGCGTGCCCGTGGATAGTGTGCACGCGAATATCGCAGAAAAGTGGGATCATCCTCATAAGGACAGATGATCGACGGGAAACTTCCTCGGCTGTACATGGGAACGAGTGCAACTAGCATCAGCCAATACATACATACATATAATCACGACTATTATCCCCGAAGGGTTAGTCAGAGACTAGGCAATGAGGACCGCAAAAGCAGTCCACTACCATAGTCCACTTTTCACCACATAGCGACTGCACATGTGCTCAGCGTGACTCTATGCTGTTAGACACCCAAGGGAAAAGAAGGGTTTGTAGTATTATTTTGATAAGCCCATCGCCGCTCTATGCTGTTGGAAGTATGTGCAGTCTTTTCATCTCTTCCCTTGGGTGTCGTAAAAGGCGACTTACGGACTATCTTATCTTATCTTATCTAGTGGGGCTTGCAGAGGTCTCCCCCTCGCAGCAGCACGTCGACCCATTGGGATCTTTTGTGCAACCCCGTCCTATCACTCTGCCTCCTCAGTGAAGATAATTACCATTAGCTTGTCAATGTCCTTGAGGGCAAAGAGCCTAAAATCTTCTGGTTTCGGGTAGGCCGATCCCAGAAGATTCATTCTTATCCTGACAAAAGAGTCGCAGTCACACAGTAGGTGCTGCATGGACTCTATTTCCCTCGGACCAATTTGGTCCGAGCTATTTCCCCTCCACATGCCCTGCACAGGTTGTCTGTTGCTAGTTGCTTTTGTGGAGCATTTGTTTTGTGGCATAGTGCCCAGTTAGGGCACCGGTAATTAATCGGGCCTGCCTTCTGCTACCTCCGCATATGATCTTACTTCGTCCTTGGGAGGAAAGATTTTGAGTGTTTTATGCCGGGTAGCTCTTTCCATTCGGTTCTATGCCTGTTTTGAATGTGGTCCTTGAAGGCTTTGCCGATGGTACTCGATGCTAGTGCCACAAACGACTCAGGACCAATATATGGGGTCTCTGAGCCCACCCTAGCAAGTGCATCGGCCATTTCATTGCCTTGGATTCCCATGTGGCCTGGTACCCAGATCAACCTCACCCTGTTGTGCCTACATAGCTTGTTTAAGGCTTTCGGGGTTTCAAGCACAAGGCTGGAGTCAATTCATGGCGATATAAGGACTTGAGCGCGGCTTGGCTGTCACTCAGGATGAATATGTTACGCTTCTTAGGAGCGCGTTCTAAATTCTTTTTAGCGCACAGGAGAATTGCGAAAGTTTCTCGAAAGATGGGCTCAATTATTTTATATTCTCGCAATCGTAGCTAAAACCTATTAAAACTCGGTTTCTATTTACTCCCTCGCTAAAGCTCTGGAGTAAAACTACCTCGTATGTGGGGTCTAAGTGGTCTAACAATATCAATAAGCGAACGTTTAAGGGGAGCGTCTATACATCACACTGATCATGCTCACCAAATTTGATTTGATCCAAAAATACAGGCTCGTTACCGAGATAATCAACAAAACATTATCATAATTCACAAAAAAAAAAACCTTTTCAAAACCCGTACAGCTGTACTACGACGCACACAAAGATAGCCGAACATGCACACTAAACTCGGAGCACACTGAGCTATCTTTTTATTGACGCTTGCGTGCGTGTTAGTAAAGATACAGCATGTTTAATGATGTGCATTATTTAAAATTTCAGAACGATATATGTATAGATCCCGCCTTTAAACGTTCGCTTATTGATTTTGTCAGGCCCTGTATAATGGGTCATTTTAGCTCCTTGTTTATCAATCTACCTACTATTATTAGGTGTTTTAACTGTTGAATTGAAGTACCGAGGCACAATACAGTATTTCTTTTTCATTTTTAGCACTGTAACTTCATAATTTTGATTTTTATTGCGCAGCGGCCGGCGCGGCGTGCGTGCTTAAGATTGACGAATTAACGGGGGGCGTGACGTCATCGGCTAGTGAGCGCGCCCGCGTTTTTAAAAACCTTCGGCCGGGGAAATAGGTACACACTTTGATCGTATATGAGGAGTGACTTTTCAAAAGGGCTTATTTCAGTGTTATTATTTTTATCAGGAACAACAAAAATAGGATTACTTATCGTATACTACAGTTATAATATACATACATATAACTTTTATGTACATAATCTAGGTAGGTTATTGCATAGTACCGCATTTTTTTATATTTTTTAATTATGCATTATCACGAGTTATCATCATAAGATTTTAAGAAATAAGCCATTTTTTGCAACTTTTATAGAATAATGACGTTTTGTTTTGACGCTTGTAGAAATAAGCCCTTTTGTTTCGACACTTCTAGAAATGAAAGGTGAAAGAACCACGATTTTGCTACCTTCTTAGTGCTGACAATTTTTTTTATTCAAAGAATCCTAATAGGAAGTATGGAAGTAGATAACATAACGAACGTAGACCGTTTCCTATACCTTGGCTCTTTTATTACTAGTGGGGTCGGCTGTGAGCCAGAGATACGAAGACGAATTGGCATGGGAAAGACAGCAATGACTCAGTTGGGCAAAATATGGAAGGACAGGAATATAACATATAGGACTAAAATAAATCTGGTTCGCACACTTGTTTTTTCCATCTTCTTGTATGGTGCAGAGACATGGACGCTAAAAGCCGCTGACAGGCCAAGAATCGATGCTTTTGAAATGTGGTGTTGGCGCCGTATGCTAAAAATACCTTGGACGGCCCACCGTACAAATGTCGCAATCCTAAAACAATTAAAAATAAAAATGCACAGCGTCTGTCTTCGATCTGCATGCAACGGGTGGTGCGTTATTTCGGTCACGTTGCACGAAGAGGTGCAGATAACCTCGAACGTCTGATGGTAACGGGGAAAGTAGAAGGTAAAAGACCAAGAGGCCGGAGCCCTAAACGTTGGTCAGACCAGATCTCAGAACAACTGGAGATGCCTGTCAGCGCCGCACTCCATCAAGCGACTGAGCGCAGCCGATGGAGACAGTTGATTGACCGGATAAATCGGAGTCACGATCCTCAGCAGTGAGGGAACGATTGGAAAGAAAGAACATTATCAAACGTTCATACATTGTCGAAAACAACTTAAGATTACCTTGTCTGGCTATTGTGTCTGGATTTCCTTTTCCTTCCGCCCGAATTGAATTCCAGCACCGTTTTCTCCATTATGCACTGTTCATAAGTCCAAATTAATCTCATCAGCGAGAAAAACCGTTAAATTGTACGAAAAACTGTATTCGTTTATCAAAAAATAACTTAGACAATTTGAATTGACAGGATCCTGACATTACCGGTGACGTTTAATATTTTTTTTATTGACCAAAGTGTGGCCGATGTATATAAATGTAAGTTCGGATTCACTTTCAGAAAATAAAGCAATCTATCCACCCTCCAAAATAATCCTGTGATACTAGCCTAGAGATAAGCTTTTTTGATACATATTGTCAAGTATCCCTACAAAATTTTTCAGAAATAAGCCATTTTGAAAAATACGCTGACGTATTTAATATGAACAAGAAAAAATATGAAATAAGCTACTTTATTGCGGAAAGCACTTTTTATGTCCATTTTTCTCAGATAAGTAAGAATTTTTCACCAAACACTTCACATAATATGATGTGGGTGCACTCAAAGTACCGATTGGCATCAAAAATCTGAAAACCGGAAATAAGCCGTTTTGAAAAGTCACTCCTCAAATATCAACGTATATATCGCTGTAAATATCTCAGCCATTTTTTAAGATATGACAAAAGTAAAAACACAGTTTTTCTCGTAATTTTTTGTAGATTTATTTGGCATGTAAAGTAAAAAAAGTTTGTCAGACCCATTCACCGTTTAATGTTGAATTTAAACAACCGTCCACTGAACAGCTGTACTTAATAACTTTTTTTTAGTTTCTTCATTTTTCACATAAAAGTTCACAGATGCGTGTCTCTCATTGAAAGACTCTCAAGCAGATAGCACTGGTCCCAGCCGGTCCGAGAATCGTGTCCGTGAGCGGTGACTGTGTGTGCGTTGCTCGAGCGCGCATTGTATGTAGATTGCTTAGAGGTAGATTGCCTTCTGTACCTTTCTGTTTTGTGATAGTATCATGTGAGAGCGTCGTCGGTCCGCTGTCAAGCGCTAGCAGTCGTTGCCTATATATAGTCTGTTCAATATAGCTTGATTCCTGTGGTAGGTGGAATGACCTTGTGAAGGGGCACGTTTTTTATTGTAAATGTTTAAAAATTGTGATAAGTGTTTGATATATGAGTTAATTGGGATAAAACCTAATCTAACGTATAATAAATAATCACAAAAAGTAATTGTAGTATGTTAAGTGATGGATTATACAAAATAATATTTTTTAAATATAGTCAAATATATTCATACGCTTTCACAAAGTCACGTCGTCGTTTTTGATGATATCTGTCACCGGTATCAAGCTATATTGAACAGACTATAGTGACCTCGGACCAATTGTGATATTTGGTCCGAGATAGTGACTGACAAAGATAGTACCTAACAAGCGTCATTTGCGTAAAAAATAAATAAGTTTTGCATAAAGATGAACAAGTGCACTTTGGAACATTGTAGAAAAGATACTAGGAAACAAAAACAACAGAAATCTAGCATTACTTTTATTTGTTAGTTCGCTATGCGGGGTGAAGGGAGCGTGACAACCCCCCTTCATGAAGGGGGGTTGCAGGTGTCCCCCGTACTATTATTTATTCTGTGCCCGCAACCCTGCTGTCATATTATTAAAAGTTGATTCACACATATCAGTGAAGCCACAGTTCCGACACAGTACCGGCACAGTGAAAAATATTCTTTCATACATTCTCTATGAAATGAAATGAAATGAAATATGAAATGAAATGAAATATTTAATTTGCGTTTGAGAAAGGTACATTTTTGGTCTTAATCTAGGTACTTTTCTTCTCTTTCTCAGCTGACAATGTAGCATGCAAATAACTTTTAAATTTTTATTTTATAAGTAACAATGACTGTGTGTTCTAATTACATACATATAAAAATACAAAATTAATACTCCAAATTGTCAAAAACCAATTATGTTACATTACAATAAAAATACAAAATTAACATACTTGAAATTGTCCTTAATCAATAATATGTCAAAAATATGTCAAATCAATATTTATAACTTGAGAAACCCTTACACGCCTTTAGCACACCGACGACGCCGCGAACCGCGGTAGCGAAATTGCGGTAATCTGTCTACACACATTAAAATGTATCGCGTATGTTGCGTCTCGCTCTATCGTCTGTGACTACCTATATTTGCGTCTCAGTTTGTATAGTATCGCTGCTACTCGCGATACATGTTTCACACGGACGCCGGTGTACCGCCACTTTAGTTTCGCCTATTGGAGAGAAACGACGTGGTTTGTCTTTTTGGACAGAATATCGCTGCGAAACAAGATGGCGGAAGCAGCAGCAAACTGAGGAAATTATAATTGAAATTCGAGATTATCTAGAAATATATCTCGTAGGGCATATAGATTATAGGAAATCTTATAAAAAAGAAGTAGCATGGCGAAAAATTACTTCTTTCTTTTTTGATTAATTTCAAAAACCCATATATTTTGTCTTTTTCTTAATGTTGATACAAGAAGTAATAGTTCTTCTTCTTCAGATTCGGAAAGAAACCAGTCTGGCTCAAACGAATTATTATTATTGCATTCGAATGAGTTGAAAATAACAAATTTATACAAGCGATATTCGAGTAGGTGTGAAAACGACCGCTTGAATTTCGCTTATTTACCGCATTTTCGTGTTCGCTAAGTTTTCGCTACCGCGGTTCGCGGCGTCGGTGTGCTAAAGGCGTTAGGGTGAGATTTATAGAGCGTGCTTACGAGTAACTTTGACTTTACTTATGGCGAACTTGGCTCAGTGCATCCTAAGTACGAGCTTTGATTTCGAATTGATAGTCATAACTGTGTTGACAGAATAAGATCTTGTTTTGACAGAAAGATAACCCGTAAAATTTAAAAAGGCACGGAAATGCTGCCGTAGAGCTGTTGATGTAGTGTGCTATTATTCACGTTCGGTTAATATCCTGAGTTTTTCGTAAGTCACCGATTTCGGTGACTTACCCCGTGGTAAGCCTGTGCTGTGACAGCGTCGAGGCATTGATTATAAATTCCAATTTTGTCTTAGCTCGCTAGATAAGTCTGAGTAAAGTATAAGTACGCTCTATAGATCTAGAGCATTCAACCTAACTTAAAGTTTGTGGAGCTTATAAACAACCTAACTTAAAGTCTGTGAAGCTTATAAACTTCACTTCTCCATGGCAGTCCATCCATGGAGGAAGAAAGAAAAGTTTGTGAAAAGTTACACAGTTGTCAGAAGTTATTTGCAATGCAATTAAAAATACAGAAATAAAATAATAATTAAGGTCAAGTGATTTATCAAGTTTGGTCAAGGTGAACAGTATTTTACGGACATCAAAAGAAAATAATATGTCATTATCTTAAAAGTAAAATAAAAGCAAAAATATTTGCTTGCACACATCTAGGTACACTTCTTACATTTATTAAGTGTATGTGTAAGAAAATCTTGCACCGAATAAAATAGGTGTGCCATAAGCCATTTATGTAACTCTGCTATAAATTGTTTTATAATAAGTTTTCTAATTGTTTAAGGCAATTTATTAAAAATACATAAGCACATGCAGAAACAATTATTTTGCATACGAGTGCTTTTTGGAACAAAGGCCGAGACCAACCTTTTCCCATTTCTAGTGTTTCGGGGATACATATCTTTTGCTGTTTCAAAATAATGTTGGTTGAGTTTGACAAATTTGGCTATTTCAAAAATGTATAGACATGGCAGAGGTACGACTTTTAACTTTTTGAATAAGGGTGCACATGGCTCACCTGGTGCAGTGTCACAGATTGCCCTAATACATTTTTTCTGAGCGATAAATGCTTTGTTTGTATCTGTGCTGTTTCCCCATATGATTAAACCATAACGGAGGATGGACTCAATATATTATTAAGCAAAGTATGCTGTGAGTGCTGCACTTTGAGAGGCTACTTTAGTGAGTTTATATAGTGCAAAAGTAAATATATTTATTTTACAACATATGTTTGTGATCTGCTGCTTCCAGTCCAACTTATGATCAATTTCTATATGAATTTTGTCAAAACGAATACGTCCGTGATTTGCCGGTGGCGGCACTGACACTGAGAGCATTATCACTGACAAGTGGGGATGCGTTCATAGAGAATGTATGAAAAACACTGTGACGGTACTGTGCCGGAACTGTGACTTCACTGATATATGTGAAGGGTACGATGATGGTAACGTATCTATATTCTCTTTTGATTAAATCTATGTTCATAACAATGAAAATTACATTACAATAATTTTATGGTGTACATACTAATTTAATTTAATGTCCTTAATAATTTTGTTGATACTTTATTTTACTTTGCTTGATATCGATGACGCTCGAGTCGCTCGACTGAACGGTCAAGCTTGTAGTAAATTCTGGACACAAAAGAATTGCGCTCTACGGCTCTAGCACAGTATAAATATAAGCTAAAGCAATAAGGAAGCTACGTACAAATGCTCGAAACGACGCACGCCCACAGACGCACGTCTTTATAGGGCCCCTAAGCGGACATCGCAGTGCTCTCAGTAGCGCGTATCGCGTCGAGACGAGTGTTCACTGACGTCTATTGCGTGCGCTGTGCGCGCGATTTTTAAAAATGCCGCGAGTGTATTGCTGCTTGAACTCGGCTTCTTCAAAACCGGAGCCACAGTATAAATATGAGCTAAAGCAGTACGGAAGCTGGGCATGTTTCTTGTTTTATATACCTACGCGCCAATTGACCGTTAGGGTTGTCCTCTTATTTTTGTAAAATTGATAAAGTTTTTGTTTAGTTAGCGATATATCTCAGCTTTAGTCTGACCGCTACCGCTGTACCGCGCCTTGGGTATGCGAGCGGCGAGGCGGGGGGGCGAAACAGTTGCTCCATTTTATCATTCTGCCATAGAGTAACTTAAAGTCCCCAGTACACAGTGGCGTGTAATGGCCCACTGCCGGCCATCGCCAATTGTAGACAACTGTAGGCCACGATTACGTCGCGTTCACACAATGGTGTATGCTGGCCCACTGCTCATTGCTGCCTGGTAGTGGTGGGGAATATATCTTTTTTTGTGAATCGATTCAAAACTTTAAATCGATATTTGATATCGGATACTGAAACTGTATAATATTTTAATATCGGTGATATCGGTACCTATCGACCATATCTATCACTGTATAGTATATTAATAAAGGATTCGTAAAATTTTACTTACCTGATGATGATACTAGTAACAAATAGTAATGATTTTCATTTCATGAAATTTTCACAAGCACATTTGTTTGTTAAAAAGATCGATCATTGATAATTAAATAAATATCAGCGGTATGGTACAATATTCTTTTAACTGATCAGTTGTTTTAACTAATCAGTTATTCAACTGATCAGTTTAACTGACCGTGAGTGTCGCTTTACAAGGCGAAGCAAGTTGATAGGAAAAAGTAATGAAACATGATGCAAGTAGAAACTTTGTAATGGACCGTCCGTTGATGAAAATGAAAAAATGAAAATGAAAAATGTTTATTTCAACAAAATAGCATAATACAGGATTATACAGTGTACCTCATAAAAATGTACTTCCTACTTTGTTGTCAAGATATATCAGTAGTTTACCTGTGACATCAACACTAAAAAAAAATTGTTATCTACGTTGATACCAGTACCATTAACAAGAAAAATAGCCTCATCTTATCCTAAAGTTACCTACATAAAATTAAGTTAATTAAGTATTTTATGTTATATAAAACAAACATAATGTAAAAATCTGAATTTGAATGGATATGTACATAATATAATATTATATATATTTATAAAATACGTTTGTGCCTTACGTATCGCATCACTATCCAGTTTCAATCCCAGTACACACACAGTGGAGTGTGATGGGCCATGCTTGGCCACTGCCGGCCATCGCCATCACAGACTTAGTAGAGATGATCGCCATTGTGTAGACAGGGTAGATGGTGTACAGTGGCGAGCAATTGTCGACAGTGGCGCGCAGTGGCGCGCGATGGCACGCAATCGGAAAGTTGCCGGTTTTTGGGCACACATCAAAGGGAATCGTGGCGTCTAGTCAGAGAATATATACACTACCGCGAAAAGAAGCGACACTTAAGCATGTGTGCTCGTAAAATCGCTCGCTGCTATGTGTGGGTGTCAGGATCTGCGCGGGGGCCTTGCGCGGCGCGCGGGGTATGGGCGGGCGGCCTGGAGGTCGCCTCGGCTGAGGGCTGAGTCGAACGAGCGAGCGTCTGTATTGCGCACCGCACGCACAGACTCAGCTACACAATCCGGTTTATATCATTTGGCTAATAAGGGATTAAAAGCAGTTAATAGCCATTAATAGCTGATTTCGGATGGTAAGCCTGCTATTAATGGTTCAGTAATGATTAAAAATATCGCGACAATAAGCAAATAAATGGAAGATGCTTATACAGTTTTTATCTATTTTACACTATACATCACTCGTAGGTACATAGAAATCTCGAGTTTTCGATCGTGAAAGTTAAGTAATGTTCGCCGAGGTCGTCAAGAGGATGGGTGACCGTAGGTTCATAAAATCTCGAGGTTTTCGATCGCAAAAGTTAAGCAATGTTCGCCGAGGTCGCCAAGGGGACTCCCATCAATTACTCTACCTGCGCAAAGCTTAACTTTTGTGACTGTAAACAGAACGTCTGTTGAAATTGTATGAAACTATTAATAGCGGGGTTATTAGCCAATGGATGGCTAATAATGGCTATTAATGGATTATAATCGCTAATAATCCAAACAATCCGGCTATTAACCCATCTCTACCTACGACTTACGAGTACACGCACGAGTAATCATGCCCGGTTTTCATTATTGTTGTGTATACGGCTGTGGTAATAAAAAACAAACTGATAAAAGTTTCTTCTCATTGCCCAGCGATCCAGAAAAGTAATTGCCTACTTTATATTAATATTCTATTACTTATCTACTTTCTGTATTACACGATTTACACATAGTATATAGATTTAGTAAACGTCCGTCAGATTCCACTTTCGCCAGAAGCAGTTTTTCTAATAGTTGCAGTTCAGTTTCAACATGGGGGTCAAAGTTGCTCGCGTCCGTAGGTTTACCCTTGAGACCCTACACGTGATCCCTGGGTGGTGCTAAATGAGTGACACTGACTGAGTGGTAGAGCCACGCTGCGTTGCAGCACGCATTGGGCCGGCTCGCCCGGCGTAATACCACCCTCTCACGAATATTCAGCGTGAAATAATGGCACTTGGTGCAGTTGTGTTTCGTCCGACCAGTGAGGGTTCCGGAGCCCCCCCCCCCCCCCTCCTCCCATTCCTATTCCTTCCTTAAACCTATTCCTCCCTTAAAGGCCGGCAACGCGCGTGCGATTCTTCTGGTTTTGCGGGTGTCCATGGGCGGCGGTGATTACTCTCCATCAGGTGACCCGCCTGCTCGTTTGCCTCCCTCTTTTAAAAAAAAAAAGTTTCAACAGAATGAAGGTACCTAAATCACTCTCGACGTTTGAAGTAGGTAGGTAAGTAGGTACTCGTAATAATACTAACATCATTCATCACTACCTCAGATCATAGAAGGGAAATCACTACCTACCTAGTGTACCTATCTAGGGGCCGTCCATTAATCACGTGATGTTTTTTTCAGCATTTTTTAATCCAGGGGGGGTCCCCTGGGTGATATGTGGTGAGGTTTAAGTCAACCCCTCCCCCCCACCCAAAACCACGTGTATTTTTTAGTACCTACAAAAATCTTATAATTTTTTTACAAGCTATTATTTAACTAAGTTCGGGTGGAATTTTGCAACTTTTTGAAGCACATTTCTTCAACCGATTGAGCTGAAATTTTGCATACATGTGTAAATCGTGTGACAATGCAATATTATGATGACATGGTGCTGATCTGATGATGGAGCTGGAAGGTGGCCATAGGAACTTCACAATGAAACGACACAACCTCATCGAGTTTGGGCTCGTTTGAATCGTCTTGACGAGTAGTTTGTCTTTCAATGGTAACCAGGGTCTGATGATGGAGCTGGAAGGTGGCCATAGGAACTCTGTAATGAAACAACGCAACCCCATCGAGTTTCGCCTCGTTTCATTCATCTTGACGAGTACTTTGTTTTTAAATGGTTACCAGGGTCTGATCTGATGATGGAACTGGAAGGTGGTCATAGGAACTACGTAAAGAAACGACGCAACCCCATTAGGTCTCAGCTCGTTTGATTCGTCTTGACGAGTAGGTACGTTAGTGCTAGATGGTAACCAGGGTCTGTTAATGGAGCTGAAAGATGGCCATAGGAAGTCAGTAATTAAGCGACACAACTGCGTCGAGTTTAATTCGTCTTAATGGGTAGACCGTTTTTGATGGGTGGTGAGTGGTGGTGGTTTGGTGGAAGTGAATAAATTATGTATACCTGCACGTTCAGTGAGAAGAACAGATAAAAAACGTGTCCAAGGATAACTAAAAAGTAAAAAATAAATTTAAAGTTAAATTTAAAAATAGCCAAGTGGTTAAGGCAGCCGCCCGGAATGCGGAAGGTGCGTGGTTCGATTCCCGCCTGAGGTTGTCGTCTTTTTTCAGTGTTTAAAATTTTACTTAAGTATATTTAAGCGTTAATAAAACGCTAAAAT
This sequence comes from Scoparia ambigualis, assembly GCA_963921215.1. Taxonomy (NCBI): domain Eukaryota; kingdom Metazoa; phylum Arthropoda; class Insecta; order Lepidoptera; family Crambidae; genus Scoparia; species Scoparia ambigualis. The sequence continues at coordinate 7,787,192 of OY992514.1, forward strand.
ATAAAACATTAATCTATAAACGCAGCTTCATCTTAACCGAATGTTCAAGTATTTGTAAAAATATTTCTTTCGGATCACAGAGGTGAAAACTTCTAAGATTTGATGAAGCAATGTTGACTATTTCGACGGTTGAAAGCCAGACCTCGGTAGCCAAGTGGTTAAGGCAGCCGCCCGGAATGCGGAAGGTGCGTGGTTCGATTCCCGCCTGAGGTTGTCGTCTTTTTTCAGTGTTTAAAATTTTACTTAAGTTTATTTAAGCGTTAATAAAACGCTAAAATATAAAACATTAAAATTAAAAGTTAAAAAACTTTTTTAAAAAACAAGCTTATATTTAAATGCGCTAAACTTTTACTAACAACTTCTAAAGTCGTTACTCAATTTATATTATATAAAAGTTTGTCGCAAAATTAACTATTTAATTAAGTGCTATAGGTATACTTATGTTTAAATAAACAAGTAAATTAAATACCTTGATGTGATTGATTTTAACTAAGTATAAAAATTTTCAATCTAAGAAAATACGAGTACTTAAATCTCGCGACAACCTTTTAAGTATATCATATAAATTGTGTAATGACGTTATATGTTGTTAGTAAAAGTTTATTTTTTTTCTTTTTAGCACTCTTAAATAAAAGCTTGTTTATTAAAAAGGTTTTTTACTTTTAATTTTAAGAATATTATCTTTAAATAAAGGTATAAAGTTTAATCTAATTTTATTCGAGAAAATTAAGGACCATGATAAAAATGTCTTAGACAGGAAAGGTTGCAGGTTGTTTTTTTTACGGCGAGTCATCACACTACACGCCGCTTTCGGTTTAGAAATCGCGCGTTTGCCTAAAAAATAAATACACGTGATATTCTTTTCTAAACCCCCCCCCCCCCTCTCCCCTTGTGATATTTCGTGATTTTTGCCGAACCCCCTCCCCCCCTTTCGAGCCGCAGGTGATTAATGGACGGCCCCCTACCTACCTACCTACTTATTATAAAACAAAGTCCCCCCGCGTCTGTATGCCTACGTACGTAGGTAAGTAGGTACCTATTTACTTAGTTAAGTCTTAAGTACCTATTATAATATCAATTTTATTCTACTACGAGTAGTCACCTACAATTATTAAGTACTTACCTATATTATTACAATTTACTTGTACCTGCACCTAACTTGTGTTGCACCTAACTAGGTTGACGACCTCCGTGGTCAAGTGATTAGCACGCCGCCGGGTCTAGCGTCGCACCATCTCTGAGGTTCCGGGTTCAATTCCCGGTCAGGTCAATTAAGAGAAAGACTGTTTTTCTAGACTGATTTCCGGTCTGGATATTTTTTATGTATATTTATCCGTTGTCTTACCATATTAACGAGTTTCAAAAATACTCATCTTGGTCTAGCTAGATAATTGGTGTGAGCGTAAACAAATTTTTGAATTGAATTTTGGTTGGTAGATAGGTACTATAGCGTGTCTCACACATACTAGCGCTCGACGTGCTAAAGTACTTATTTACTTAATGGAGTAACTGCTAATACTACTACGAGAATATAATATAAAATCGTTAGAAGTATAGCTAGGTAGTAGTAGTAAAAATAATAATAAAAATTATAAAAGTAATAGAAAAAACAGAACATTATGTTTTAAACGTAGGTATTTTAATTGTAGGTATCATGAATAATACGTAGGTACCCGATTCGTTCCAAGAATCGATTCAGACGCCTACGATTCATTACGATCCAAAAAATCGATTCAAAGAGAAAAATCATGCATGATGCATCCCTAATCGGCCATTGTGTAAACACCACCGGCCAACATACGCCACGATTCCTTTGATGTGTGCCCAAAAACCGACAACTTTGCCATTGCGCGCCACTGCGCGCCACTGTCGACAATTGCTCGCCACTGTACACCATCTACCCCGTCTACACAATGGCGATGGCCGGCAGTGGCCAAGCATGGCCCATCACACGCCACTGTGTACTGGGGCCTTTACATTCTGCTGTCATCGCTCACGGCGGCAACTAGTGTGTCAGACGCACATGAGATAAAATATCTAAAAATGGGTCGTGCATTATCTCGAGATAATCAAGACTGTCATTTTTAAAGTGGCCGAATATTTTAAGAAAAGAAAAGCAAACAAAGAAAGTTTATATTACATATTTCCAAGAATTAAAGATTTATTTCATTTATATTGGTTCTTAAATTGTACTTATCTAAAAATCATACTGGACAAAAACGGATTGGATGTAATTATACTCGTAAATATAAAGCTTCAATAACTGTGCTTCGATATCGTAAGGTCTGTCTGACACTACGAATCTCATGTGAGTTCATGCTCTTTACTTTCCACTCCCCCCACCACCCGCGCATACCTAAGGCGCTATAGTTAGCACTTTTTTTGAGTTAACTAGCAAAGCTTATGGGTTGTCACTTTTAATTTTTATAAAATTAAAAGGTAATGTTTCTATTATTTTTCAAAACGTTTGTTTGGGTTCTATAATTATCAAATAATCGAATGAATTGACTAGTTTACAAACAAAATTGTGTAATTAAAAAATCTTTAATATTTTAAGAAGTCTTTATTTTTTGTTAGTTATTATAAATTACTCACTGAAAAATACTTTCGCCTGCTACGACACGTTCGAAAAGCTTTTATTATTAAATTTTATAGTGTAAAAAATTCTCATTCTAATGAATAGCTTTTTTAAATAAATTATCGGTAAACATGGACACGGCACTATAAAACTGATTTTTTCTACTTCCTTATAAATTAATACAGCTATTTTACAATTAATGTGTTCTCTTTGAAAACAACAGCGAAAACATTCGTCCATTTTCTCGATATATTCAACGAAATCATCCGGTGGTACAATTAGTAAACTCCGGTTAGACACACAGATCTGATATCGATATTTAGAGCAATCGGTGGAATAACTAAAAAGTTCAAGATGGAGGCTATTTTGTCTCATACTAATAACGGAGTCGTTGTCAAAAACCACACAGATCCCCAGATATCGATTTTCAAAGCAATCGGTTAAATAACTAAAAAGTTTAATATGGCGGCTACTTTTTCTCATTCTAATAACGGATTCATTGTCAGAAACCACACAGATCCTCAGATATCGATTTTTAAAGTAAAGTTTATTAACGATGAAGTTTCGTTGTATCAATTCTTATTATTTTTAACTATTAAAATAACGCGCGCTCAAAAAATATACGTAAGTACTCCAAATATCACCTAAACAACCAAACGATTAATTTAAAAGAAAAAGCTATTTATTTATTAATAATAAATCATTCTTCTTTCAACATCAGCAGGAAATTTAAAAAACGAAAGCTCCGGTTTTGACGCAGCCGAGTTCAAGCAGCCGTTTACTACGCAATACACTCGCGGCATTTTTAAAAATCGCGCGCAGAGCGCCCGCAAAATGCCAAAGTGAACACTCGGTTCGACGCCACACGCGCTACTGAGAGCACTGCGATGTCCGCTTAGGGGCCCTGTAAAGACGTGCGTCTGTGGGCGTGCGTCGATTCGAGCGTTTGTACGTAGCTTCCTTACTGCTTTAGCTCATATTTATACTGTGCCGGAGCTTTCGTTTTTTAAACTTCCTCTGCTGATGTTAAAAGGTAAGAATGAATTATTATTAATAAATAAAAAGCTTTTTCTTTTAAATAAATCGTTTGGTTGTTTAGTGATATTTGCCGTACTTACATAAGTATATTTTTTGAGCGCGCGTTATTTTAACGGTGAAAAATAATAAGAATTGATACTACAAAACTTCATCGTTAATAAAATTTGCTTTGAAAATCGATATCTTAGGATCTGTGTGGTTTCTAACAATTAATCCGTTATTAGAATGAGAAAAAGTAGGCGCCATATTGAACTTTTTAGTTATTTAACCGATTGCTTTGAAAATCGATATCTGGGGTTCTGTGTGGTTTCTGACAACGACTCCGTTATTAGTATGAGACAAAATAGCCTCCATCTAGAACTTTTAGTTATTCGACCGATTGCTTTAAAAATCGATATCAGGGGATCTATGTAGTTTCCGACAATGAATCCGATAATAGAATGAGGAAAGTAGCCGCCATCTTTAACTTATTATTTATTAATTTTTTTTAAATAGTTATCTCAAAAAAACGCTTAATTGGCGCGTAGGTATATAAAACAAGAAAAAGGCCGAGTTTCCGTACTGCTTTAGCTTATAATAATATACTGTGGCTCTAGTGCGCGTGGCTGTAAGTTGCCATGTTTACTAGACGCTGTACTCTGCTGGCGTAATAAAACGGCACGGCACGCCTTTGATTAGTCAGCAAACCATTACTTATAACAACAAAGGAGACCTGCTTCTGCTATTACGTGTTCTGTGGCAGAGTACCTTGTTCTTTATTTAATTATAAAAGTGTATATACTTATGATACTTGAAAGAGGTTTTAAAAAGAATGTTCGAGATGATCCTCAGCATCTCTTCTTTGGTGCTGAAGAACGCTTGCCCGTTCTCGAACTTGCTGGCCACATTAAACCACTTCTTGGCTTCGTCGTCGTCAAAATGGTGTTCAAGATAACACCTGGAATAAATTTAAATACAAATCATTAGCCTATTCACACATTGTCCATGTAATTATTAGAATTATTTTAAATTGAGACATATTGAGAAAAAAATCACCAATCTTTTTGTGTCTTACAATGGTTTTAAGATTTACTTAGTTTTTAATTGGATCATAGATTATAGTTTTCGAGTGACATTGTCTGTGATCGTGTCATGGCAAGGTCGGTGATTAGTAGCTGTACGCTATGCGCGGGAGTTTTGAAAAAAACAAAAGAAGTTTCTAGAAGGCATCAACGGGTATAAAAGCTGATCGCTGCTTAGAACTTTCTTTTTCAGACCTTCCTAACTATAAACGTACCGTGTTGCTGTTAAATTTTTATCTTAGTAGTCATAACCTGAATCTTGGGTGTCTACCTATTTTTGTCATAAAATAATTTTGCTAAATTGCTGATGTTTTACGTTCTACAGTAATTACTATGGTGCATAAAATGTTTCATATTTGCATAAATTGTTTCCGTCTCATTATTAAACGTTGAGTAAGGCAAGAGTAACTCTACTCCAAGTATTAAATCGGTGTTAACAAATTTTACTACAGTAGAACTCCAATTATCCGAATTAATGGGGACCGGGACCCATTCGGATAACCAAATATTCGGATAATCGGATTTTTCATTAAATGAAAGAAACATGAAATTTTCACATGTTTTAAATATAAATAAAATGTACTTATGTACAAGTTTAGAAATAAAAATCATTGTTTTTTAAACATCTCCGTCAATGTAAGCTGTTTTGCGGTCTTCAACCGTTTTCGGGCAGCCAGGTCACGCATTCGCTTGACGGTGAGCAGTTGCAAGTGGTGGTTTTGTGATTCGGATGATCGGCGATTCGAATAGTCGGAGTTCGGATAATTGGAGTTCTACTGTATTAATAAACATAAATCTTAAGAGCCCCACAGACGATCAGGGGGTTACTCTCGAACGCAAACTCTCTCTTAATACAATTCCAATGCGATAAATATGTATCGATATTGGGATAAGTACAGATAATTCCGGAACGCCCATCTCGATAATAATTTATTCAATCAATTTCCACGCAATCTAATTCCAATGTGGCGCTATTGTCGCTTACAAAAGTGCCATTTGACATTTTTTAGATTTGTGATTGGAAATTGATTAATGCAATTCTGTGTCAAGAGTAGCCTACCAGGTCGCCTGCAGTTATCGGCCTATCAGTTAGTAGTACAACGCACGGGCGGCGGCGGCGGCGGAACTGACAGGCTGATACCTGGTGTGTTCCTCTGTGGCCGGACCACAGTTTAGTACTCAGATGCTATAGTTCGAAATAATACCTACCTAAAGTCTACTTTCATCGGAATATATATATTTTTTTAGTACCTCAACAGATAACTTTTTAATTAACAATTTATGTGGTCCGGCCGCAAAGCAGTGCTCGCTCTGGCAGCGCCACCTCAAATTAAAAAAAATAGATTCACAATCCTACTAAATCGTAGCGGAATAGTGGCAGCTTTGACCTATGAGTACATTAATTGACGTAAGTATATATGTTTTGGCAGAATTTTTGAAGAAGCTCTTCTTCATGTTGACATTTAGCTCACTAAACGAAATAAGTATCTAAACATATCACTAGATAACAAACTCTTTTTGTGCAGACGTCTTGAGAGCCTTGATTGCGCATCTAGTTTTTGTAAGTAATCGAAGAATAAAAAGCTTAAATTCTGAAAACGAGAGTAGGCACGACACGCTTTTTCAATCTCCTCTTGTTATTGGATTGCATAAGTTTGAAAATGCTGTGAGCAAGTGTGCTAGTGCGCTTAGGAGTCCACGAAACATGATTTCCACAAACTCGGATCCAAACATCTCGAATAATTGCATGTTTTGGAAATCTGAAAAATTAATAACAAGAATAAACATTATGATGAAGTCGATATCGATATTTTGTACTATCGTATCTCTAAAACTGTTTCAGTGTGCCAATGTAATGAAATAAAATTTTCCTAATTTCGGGATAAATGACAGGCTGTAAATATAATATATTAATGAAGTAGACCAATCTTACACAAACAGTCTTGATAATTTTTAAAGCAATTTAGTTAAAAAAGACTGAAGAAAATAAAAATAAGTAACAATTAATAAATAGTAATCTATCATTCATTTATTAAGCATCCATAGTGGAAAATAGTTTGAACGATAATGAATGGGACATAAAAGTTGTTTTTAATGTTAGCACGTTCAACTTTAAAAGTTACGCAAAATAGCAGCTTGTCGTTTTAGTGGCAACACTTTTTGATTGACAATATTTCTCAGTTTATTGCAAATTTAGTGCATTTATCAATAGTATAAAGACAAAATAATACGTACTGATGAAAAGTAACGCTATCCTTTTGTATATTAAATGTACTCAAATTGTAATCAAATTTTGATGTATCTGTTCGCTTTTTGCACGAAAACACGCTAAAATTTGACACTATTTGCTCCCGTCGTGACGCGTCAACTGTGAGATGCAAATGGTGCAGTAACACGCGAAAACTAGTTTTATATAACGGGTATGACCATTGGGCATACCCTCTTGGCAGAGGGGAACACCTGCCAGTGGCGTCTCCTGTTGGTTGATGAATGCTCTAAGCACTACCTATATCAGCCTGTCAGTTAGTACTAGCCGCCCGCCGCCGCCCGCCGCCGCCGCCCGTGCGTTGTACTACTCACTAACAGGCCGATACCAGGCGACCTGATCGTCTGTGGGGCCCTTTAAATGAATGATTGTTAAACCTCAGCGATCATCAAGCAACAATACTAACTAAATAACGCGTCACGTACAAAATCAAAGCTAAATTCTGTCCACGTGAATAAATACTTTTTCAAAGCAATAAATTACTCCTGTCACACATTTTTAGCGCCGACCAGTACGCTTACTCTTGAAACACAATTGCAATAATCAATTTCCAATCACAAATCTAAAAAATGTCAAATGGCACTTTTGTAAGCGACAATATCGCCACATTGGAATTAAATTGCGTGGAAATTGATTGAACAAATTATTATCGAGATGGCGTTCCGGAATTATCTTTACTTATCCCTAATATCGATACATATTAATCGCATTGGAATTGTATTAAGATTGAGTTTGCGTTCAAGAGTAACCGCCCTGACATCTAGTTGTATTGTTGATCGAAGCCTCGACCGTATAAATTCGCATTATACTCAGGCTTCGTCCTCGGGATTGGCAAATAAACTTGTAGTAGCGCCTATTAGATCGCCAGTCACGCACTTTATTTAAGGGTAGACAAAAAACAAAAACATTCCATGTCGACCCTGGCCGATACCGGCTCGCTCCTCACGCGTCATTCGCTTTTTAGTGCTCGCCACGAACGCCACGTACGTGTCATTGAACACTTGACCGTCATTAGAAGCTTATAATATTGAGATAGGCATATCCGTTTCCCGTCGTATTTTCCTTCTCTTTCTTCCGGTATATCGCTGTCTCTCTCGCTCATTCCACTCAGTGGCGTCACCAGGTGGCGCGGTGGGGGAACCAGGAGATTTCACACCCGTGCCCATTTGTTCATCATTGGCGTGAAATTTCCCGTCGGCGTAACTTGTGCACTACATAGTGATCAAGTGACAAAGAAATAGAATTATTTTTATTTAAACTGCAACACAGTTCTCGTGAGTTTCTACAATACACGTGAGTACTTAGAATAGTTTCTTAACTTAACGGTGTTACCGTTCGCTGAATTTATAATTTAAACTTATCTGGTATATCAAACTTTTAATTTTACCCGCAAGAGATGTAGATAAGTACACCTTTTCTTTTAAGATAAGAAAGCATTCGAGTAAAGATAGTATTTTTAAAAGTGTTTTTTGTGTTTAATACGTGGTATCTACCCTCCAGGCACTTTTTCTTTTTATTTTAGATAAGAAACCGATAATTAGTGCTTACATTAGATAATGAGAAAAATGAATTGTAGCTAAGCGGCTATAGCTAGTCCTTCTAACAATCCCGATCGCATGGGCGAAGGTTGAGTTCGAGTTAGTCGTCATCGTTCAAAGAAGCATGGTCATCGTACCTACCCGCCTTTCATGACGATAACGACAATGTGTCTGCTTTATCGGACGTTAGAGGAAATCTTACAACGATTGTTGCACCTCGCAAGTGTTACCAATACTGACTAAAACAGTTAACAATTTAAATATTCCGTGTAGTGATCTAGATTTGATTTTTGATTTTAAAAGTAAACTAAAAGAGCCAGCTAGGCCTTAAGCACCAATATTCTGATAAATCTTGTGCACCAATAACTTTTAGTATTTTAAAATTAAAAAGATATTTTTAATAACTGTCTGCGCAGTTTACTAGGTGGTCGCAAACATCTGATGCCTCTCTTAAAGGTCTTATTTTCAGTGGTGATTAGGTTGTAGACTGAAACTATAAATATACGAAAAGAGGATAGGTACTCATAAAAATGTAAAAGACCCTCTAATGCTTGCTACTTGGAATAAGATTCTTCCTTCAAATACACATTTGTTTAATTCTGAACAGATTACAGTTAGAAAAAAAAAATTGTCCTGTTAGACAACTTTTTGGCCAGTTATTAAATCTGGTGCTGGGAATGCCTCGCAAGCAAAACTTGTACTAACAACAAACGGTTACCTTTCGCAAGGGCAAACTTCTTATAGTGTACCATCGCGTTGTTCTTCTGGTTCATGGGACAGACACACGCACAGCATGCTGTGAACCGCCCTCGCAGGGCGCTTACCGAAATTAATGTCCTCCGCAAGGACATACTTATGGCAGCCACGAACCATATCGTGGCTATAATCTGCCCGCCCTCGCAGGGCCTTACCAATATCAATGTCCTTCGCAAGGACATACTTATGGCAGCCACGAACCATATCGTGGCAATAATCTGCCCGCCCTCGCAGGGCGCTTACCAAAATCAATGGTTATTACATGAGTGTTCGCGGTTTTGCGAGAAGATACATATATGTTAATTTATTGCTAAATGTACCTTATTTAATTTAATTTGATTTTGAATAATATGTTTAATTATTATAATTGGTATTTAACCGTTTTAATAAAATTTAATAAATAAATGTCCTCCGCTTATGCAGTTATGCCAGCACGAACCATATCGTAGCTATAAACCGCCCTCGCAGGGCGCTTACCAAAATCAATGGTAATATTACTTGAGTGTTTGCGGTTTTTGCGAGAAGATGCATGTATTTTAATGTTATGCTAAATGTCCCTTATTTTATTTGAATTTGAATAATACGTTTAATTGTTGTAAATGGTTATGTAACCGTTTTTAATTAAACTAAATAATAAATGTCCTCCGCAAGGACAGGCTTATGCCAGCCACAAACCACATTGTGGCTATGAACCGCTCTCGCAGGGCGCTTACCAAAAACAATGTCCTCCGTAAGGACATGCTTATGCCAGCCACGAACCACATTGTGGCTATGGACCGCCCTCGCAGGGCGCTTACCAAAAACAATGTATTCCGCAAGGACATGCTTATGCCAGCCACGAACCACATCGTGGCTATGAACCGCCCTCGCAGGGCGCTTACCAAAATCAATGTCCTCCGTAAGGACATGCTTATGCCAGCCACGAACCACATCATGGCTATGAACCGCCCTCGCAGGGCGCTTAACAAAAACAATGTCCTCCGCAAGGACATACTTATGCCAGCCACGAACCACATCGCAGCTATAATATAAACAACGGAGGCTGTTCTTACTTTCGATTCCCAGGATCATAGGCTTGGCAGCTCTATCAATCAGGACAAAAACGTCCATCTTCTCTGCTAACAGAGGTAACAAAAGACGTAGACAATGACGCTCCGAAATTTCGAGCCGGTCAATTTGCACTTTATCGACACCGTTGGGACTAAATAGGTGCTCCAAGTTTTCTATCATAACACAAAGGTATCGAATACCGTTTTATCTGAAGCCATCGCTCAAGGTTCCAAACGTTACAATCGACGGTTGTTACACGCTTGTATCGGACAAAATGTCTGCAATGCTGACACAGAATGAAGGAACAGGTTTCTAGAAACAGTAAGTTTTTTTTTCCAAACTTCGTTTTAACCCAGTTCTTAGTACCAAAGAGCACTCAAGAAAGGTCACTTCGTCCAATTTTTAACCTGAAGTCGTTAAATTATTATATGAATTCCGGACTGTGTACGGCCAAGAGACGAGATGTACAAATTACTTTTCTCAGACCTGGGACTACCATCTGACTATAGCCAAATCCCACAATGGTTTCTTCGTCTGTTCTACAAAGGCGAATTACTAAAAATTATATGCCTTCCATTTGAGATGAGCACGGCAATGTTTTCTTAGACTATTAACCTTATAGACATAAAGACCAGATGGTTCTGTCCAGACATGCCAACATTGTAATAGAAACACTTACTTATTTTGGTGTCCACATAAACTTCAAAAAGTCTGTTTGACCGCCCTCGCAGGGCGCTTACCAAAATCAATGTCTTCCGCAAGGACATACTAGGATACATGGAGGAATCACAAGCGTCCATACATACCTACATATACTTACGACTGTTATCCCCGAAGGGTTAGTCAGAGACCAAGCAATGAGGACCGCAAAAGCAGTCCTCTGCTATAGTCTACGTTTCACCAAATGATAACTGCACATGTACGTGACAAGTGATGAGCCTATCGCCGCTCTATACTGTTGGATGTATGTGCAATCTATGGTCCGTTAGTCGCCTTTTACGATACCTAAGAGAAGAAATTGGGCGGTAAAATAGACTCTACCTTACGATGTAGTTAAATGTATTGGTAGCTAAAAATTATCAGAAGCACCAATGCATATACCTCCACCAACATTCTTTTTGACAACCGTTGCTTCAGGATTGGGGGGGTCACAACTTTGCCAATTACACAACAATTCTGCCCTATCGGGAAGGTGGAGTGCATCCGAACAAAAGCTGCACTGCAATCAAAAAGAAAAGCGGGCTGTTCTAAGTCTTAGAATTACAAGCATCGAACACGAAGCCTGCGACAATTTTATTTTAATCCTCCAAATTGCCAACCAACAAATGACCACCAACCAAATTGTGGTCAAAATTCATTACATTCCAGGGAAATTGAACAGCCATGCAGATGAACTGTCTCGACATAGCCAAGCTCTAGAGTGGCATCTACTGCCAGAATTCACACAAACGATATTCGCGAAGTGGGCCTGGCCAGTAAGTCACCTGTTTGTATCTAAGAACGCTCGAGTAGTGGGTAAACTATGCAGATTTATCTCAATGACTATAGTCACGAAGCGATGTTTCACAATGCTTTCAGCCTGAAGTAGAACGCTTCCCTCTGGCTTGGAAATTCGCACCACCCTACCTCATCCCCCGGGTGCTAGCACACCTCAACAGGAATTTATCTGATTGTGGTACCCCTTGCTGCCTCATTCACAGTATGGAATTCGAAACGTAGACGCCTGGTAGACATAACCACAGGCCTGCCAACCCCCAAGGTTCAAGACATGACGTTAGAATTTGGTGTGCTTAAATGATATATCGCTAAGGAACCACAAGCAAATTTCTCTACTCAAGCGTCCGGTTATTATAAAACCATATGAGCACTTGTGCTTGGTCCAGTAGTACAGGAAGGGCGTTAGAAGCAGCAGCGGCGCCATCCACACGCGGAACGCGTACCAAATGGGTCCAGTCAGTCCAGTTTTTGGCAGATTTACACTTAATATTTTAAATCTTTCTTACAATACTATACACTACCATAAATTGTCGTTTCTACTTTATGCAGCGCACAATTGTATGGAAATCTTAGTGACGAGGTAATAGTTAAACATGTTTTAAAATCAATCTCAATTAAACATTTAAAAACAACAAATCCTCCTTTTTCCAGGTTTTAGTAATATTAGTCTGTAGACCTTTGTAATGTATTTCAAACCTAGAATCAACTAGTTCGTAACACTGCAATATTATTGTCGCATTGCTCATTTGTTACCTTGCTGTGGACACCAAACATTATTTTGTTCAGGACAATGCAGTAATATTATGGCTACAGTTTGGGTCAAAAACTGACTGTAGGGACTACAGACAAACAAGCTAGAAATTGCTACTGGTTAAAAGGATCAATAAATATTGTACAAAATGGCTAAACTAATTTATTTAAAACTTCGAGTGGTTCACCTGTCACCTGTTTCAAGCACTGTGGTAGCTAGATGGATATTACAGCCACACCTGGTTGTGTTTTGCTCCGCTGTAGCATCTACAAACTAGATTAATATGATTTACCCATTGAGGATATACTAACTATTGGTAATTGGAGATTAGTTACTTAATACTTTTCACAAGGTTTATTGTCGTGAAATATTGATTCAGGCGTCACGAAGTTTTTCATTTTTTATTTTTACCCTGTAAAGTGATTGAAATCAAATAGTAAACATTTCCATTTATTTCCTAATAATAATGTTCGTTTACATGGTTTACAAGCTAAATTATTTGATTTTTCATCAATGACTGGCCAATTATTTTCTTACATGACTTAAATTGTAAATAATTAGTACTTAATTTATAACTTTTTGTTTAAACCATAATCATATGATTAACTCTCTCGCACTTATTGTTTAATTTATTTCTCACATTGGCGTTTTCACCAGGCGATAACAAACAGGTCTCAATATTATAAGCTTCGAATGACGGTCAAGTGTTTAATAGACGCGTTTTACCTGAAATAAAACGCATATTAAATACTTACCTCATTAGAAGCTTAGTTTTTATTTCCGCCTGGTGCTTAATGCATATTTCGACGCAATGATGAACAAATGGGCACGGGTGTGAAATATCCTGGTTCCCCCACCGCGCCACCTGGTGACGCCACTGAGTGGGATGAGCGAGAGAGACAGCGATATACCGGAAGAAAGAGAAGGAAAATACGACGGGAAACGGATATGCCTATCTCAATATTATAAGCTTCTAATGAGGTAAGTATTTAATATGCGTTTTATTTCAGGTAAAACGCGTCTATTTAAAACGTGCTTATCGTTAAAAGTAAATGTTAATCATGCCTAAACGCAAAAGTGAGGACAGTGTCTATAAATTGTTAAAGAAAATCAAGAAGTTAGAGAAAAAAGTGAAACGTAAGTGTCAAAGTCGGAGCAGATCAAAATCTTCGGATGATCGTTATGAAAGTGAAGGTAAATATCTTATCTACATTACAAAATTAGAAGTGTTTTTTACGAACATTGTTTGTTCAAAGATGCAATATCCATTCGAGAATTTCTTACTTTTGATTTTCAAACATTAAAAGACGTCTAAGAGTTTAATTAATTGGGCGCACAGTGCGCCCAATAAAAAGCCGCCAAATAAAAGGCGCCGCGCACATCACGACGCCGTCGCCACCGGCACCGCCGTGACTGCTACTGTGACCGACGTGACCGCTGCCGTCACCACAGCTGGCTCCGCTATTGCTGGCCCAAGCATGACCATTGAACCATTACTCAACCAAGAGGTTTCTGCAGAGTCTGAACCCACAGATTTAGCAATGAACAGTTTCTTACTTGAAATTTTGGGCGATGATCCAACAACATCTAATACTTACGGACCTGAAATTCATAAAGATTTGGCTGTTTGTTTAGAACATATTTCGATAAATGGATTGAGTAAGGAACTCCGTAAGGAGATCAATGATAAGTATTTTTTGCCTGCAAACTGCAAACTAATTAATGCGCCAACTCTTCACGCAGAAATAAAAGCAGCTGTACGGAGAATATTGTAAAACGCGACAAAAATATCCAATTGCGACAAAAGCAGATAGCCGTCGCCATAGCATGCTGAAGTCAGGCAATAAATAAACTGTTGTCGAGCAACAGTGCTGATCCAAATTTAACTAAAATGTTGATGGATACAGAGCGTATACTATGTGATTCACAGTACACTGACTCAGTAGTGCGTAGAAATTTTATTCTTTCGTCCTTGAAGAAGGACATGAATGAGCAACTGCGCAATACCAAACCGGATAGTTTATTATTTGGTGAAAAATTGTTAGAAACGATTAAAACTGCCAAGGCAATTAATATATCGGGCGCTGATTTAAAGACCCCAGCTCGCAACCCACAGGCACCGATGATTAATGAGAAACAACCAGTTGCAACGAACCAGTCGAAGCATTTAAACTGGAAAGGTCCTTATCCTGCTCGGAAGCCGCCGAATCCTCCGAAGACAACAGAACGGCCTCCGAACAGGAAGCCGCCGTCGAACTCCTCGAGAGCGTCGCAGCGTCAACCGCCGCGAGGCCGCCGCTAGATTCGGTAAAATATGGAGGCAGATTATCCTTATTTTATGACCAATGGTCATTCATCAGTGCAGTGCGATGCGCGCTCGGACACGGACGCGCTCCATTATGCAGTAAAATTTTTTTAATTCGCGATTCGCGCGGCACTAGCCGGTGCGCGTGTTTGTTATGGGTTCTCAACAACTCATAGCCAACGAGCTGTTGGCGTTTATTCAAAACGCTATCGACACGATGAACGAGGTCAGCATTTTGCAGATCTGCAAGTCCAACTTTAAGGAAGACGAGATTTGCAGTGGCATGAAGCTGCTTTTCCAGTCAGTCGGCAAGGCCGACCAGATACCATCTCGCCGTAGGGATGGAACCCAGAAGAGTCTCCAGGACATCATCACCCTGTTGAAGGAGACCGACCCGGACGACGTGCCTTCATTCGTGGCGAAGGAGCTTCACAAGCTGCCCCCCATCACGTTCGACCACGTCGATGTCACCAGGCTGCTGAAGGATATCACCTCTCTGAAAGCGAGCCTGGCCGAGGTGCAAACCAAATTAGAGGCCTCAAACAACACCGTGAGTGATTTGCGTGCCCAAGTAGCATTATTAAGCGCTGCTTCGGTAAGTAGGTCACCCCGTGGCCTTTAATGTAAATACACGTCGCGGGGCGCAGAATGCATCCATCGGCAGTTTTGAGTCGGCGAATATAGATGCGTCACCGGCCGCCGTCACCGTGCGCGATGCCCCGCGCCCCGCCGCCCGCTCCTCCGCTCCGGTGGAGACGTCAGCAAACACATCTACCCCACGATGTGACTACGCTAGTGCCGCCGCTACGCAACCCAAGCGGCGACCAACTAAAGGGGAAGATAAGAGTCGCTGTGATCCCGGCCTCGTAGCTAAGTCTACAGGACCACGGCAAGACCGTTGCGACGAGGACGGCTTCATCAAAGTGGAGAGGAAGAAAAAGAAGCCAGCCTGCCGCAACCTGTGTGGCACCACACCGACGGGACCAAACCATCTGCTGCGTCCTGCCATGGCGACGACGCTGCTGTACGTGTTCAGTCTTCATTACTCTACGAAGGCAGAGGAGATCGTAGAGTACTTGCGAGTGAAGTCTAAGTTCTGTCTGAGGGTCGAGCGGTTGGAGTCGCGCCACAATGTAAACTTTAACTCATTTGTGGTGAGAGTCCCGACCGACCATCTGTCGACTTTCATGAAAGAGGACTATTGGCCGAAAGGTGTCATGTTTCGGCGATTCCGCGGCCGACTATCTGACACCGCGCAGCGTCACGCGTTGCTGTCAATACGTGTGAAATAGTGTAGTTATTTATATATTATATATGTTAGTCTGTAAGGTATTTATTATATGGGCCTCTTTGTATTTTTACCATCTAGTACACTGTTGTTGCCTGAAATAAAGAATTAATAATAATAATAATTAATCACTAAAAATCTGTTGGTGTTATCTTGCGTAAGTAAAATTCCTTTTATTGCCCCTGTCAGCCAGTCAAATATTCCTCTAGTAAGACATTGTTCTGCTACAGAAAAATATAATTTTCTTGAAGCAATACGAAATTTATTGTCTATAGGTGCGATTTCTAAATGCGAACACATTAGAGGCCAATTTCTATCAAGCGTGTTCTTGGTACCCTAGTCAAATGGTAAATTTCGTTTTATTTTAAATTTAAAGAACCTAAATAAATGTATTAAAACTAACCATTTCAAAATTGAAGACTTGCGCACTGTTTTGAAATTAATTAAAAGAGATAGCTATATGCCCAAAATTGATGACGCTTATTATTTAATAAAAATTCATCCTGATTCAAGAAAGTTCCAAAGGTTTTAATTTGAGCAGGAGCTCTATGAATTTAACGTATTACCATTTGGCCTAAGTACAGCACCATTAATTTTTACAAAAATTATGAAACCTATTATCTGCTTACTACGACTGGCTGGATTAATATCAGCTAATTATTTAGATGACTATTGGCTAATGGGACAATCTTATGAAGATTGTTTACATAATACATTATTATCTAAAAAGTTAATAACTTCTTTTGGCTTTTTAATAAACGAAGAGAAAAGCTCAATGATACCGAATACTATATGTACATTTTCAGGATTTGTACTTGACTCAGAAATATTCCAGATCACGTTACCTGAGAAAAAAATGATTAGTATCAAAAATGAAATCGAAAGAGGATGTAAAGTTCGAGAATTTGCTCGCTTCATCGGATTATTAGTTTCCATTTGTCCAGCTGTAGAATACAGTTAGCTATATACGAAGCTGTTTGAACGTATTAAATATCTAAATTTATTAGGACATGATAATTATAATAAATACATGCAGTTACCATTAGAATTACAACCTGACTTACAGTGGTGGCATACCGCAATTCAAAGACCTTTCAGTAAGATAAGACAGGACACACATGATCTAGAAATTTTCTCAGATGCCTCAACTACGGGTTGGGGGACTGCTTGTAGGGATGAGAAGGCCAGCGGGTTATGGACAGTTCAGAAACAAAAAATGGACATAAGTTATCTAGAGATTAAAGCATCCTTTTTTGGTTTAAAAGCGTTTGCCAATGAATTATCCAATTGCCAAATTTTACTTCGGGTGGATAACACGACGGCCATCTCATACGTCAATCGAATGGGTGGCATTCAGTTCCCCCACCTCACAAAGGTTACTAAGGAACTGTGGCAATGGTGTGAATGTCGGGGTATATATGTTGCCTCTTATATAAGTTCATCAGATAACAAAACGGCAGATACAGAATCCAGGCGTGTACAC
Source organism: Scoparia ambigualis (assembly GCA_963921215.1). Taxonomy (NCBI): domain Eukaryota; kingdom Metazoa; phylum Arthropoda; class Insecta; order Lepidoptera; family Crambidae; genus Scoparia; species Scoparia ambigualis. The sequence continues at coordinate 7,804,803 of OY992514.1, forward strand.
CCAGACATTGAGTGGGAATTGGCAGACTGGGCGTACAATATGATATCATCGTCATTTGGTGAACCAAATATAGATTTATTCGCTAGTCGAATAAACAAAAAATGCTGTAACTATGTTTCCTGACATAAAGACCCAGATGCAATGGCAATTAACGCATTTACGATAACTTGGACAAATTACTTCTTTTATGCATTCCCACCTTTCTCCATAATTTTAAAAATATTAAGTAAAATAATATCTGATAAGGCTACGGGTTTTATGGTTGTGCCATTGTGGCCCACGCAACCCTGGTATCCAGTTTTCAAAAGCCTCTTGTTATCTGATTTAGTAATTCTTTTCTTAAATCCAATCAATTTTTATTCTAGCAACCGCAACATACACACCAAGCTTACCCTGGTGGCAGGAATATTATGCGGACGGCGTGGTTAAGGAGAAGTGTACCACCAACAGCGATTGATGTTATGACGGCTTCACTGTCAGACAATTCTTTCAAACAATATAATGTCTATTTTATGCGCTGGTTTATTTTTTGCAATAATCACAACTATGATTTATATTCAGCGTCTATTCCACAAATTATTTTTTTTCTTAATCAGCTTTACGAAGACGGACTTAATTACGGTTCTCTAAATTCCTGTCGATCAGCGTTGGCCCTAATAATGGGTGCAGATGACCGAGTCAAAAGATTTTTTAAAGAATTATTTCGCTTGTGTCCACCTTTACCTAAATATTCCGTAACTTGGGACACATCCATAGTAATTAATTTTTTAAGTCAAGTATATCCTAATGAAACACTTAACCTTGAAAAATTATCAAAAAAACTTATAACTTTGCTTGCACTATTAACAGCACACAGGGTGCAAACATTTTCAAAAATAAATATAAAGAATATTGAAACACTCTCTACTAGTCTTACCATTTTTTGAAGAAAGGCCGGAAATATGCCCTGGTAAAACTTTATTAACATATTTAAGCAAAACGAGCTCTCTTCGTAAAGAAAATGAATCACTCTTTATAAGTTTTAGAAAATCACATAAGACTGTGGGCTCACAGACTATAAGCAGATGGCTTAAGGAGACCTTAAATGATAGTGGAATCGACGTTAGTATTTTCACAGCGCATAGCACTAGGCATGCCGCCACATCCGCGGCTCATAACTTGGGTGTCAGTCTAGATCAAATAAGAACATCCGCTGGATGGAGCGGTTCTTCTAGTACATTCTATCGGTTCTATTATAGAACTATAAGTAATGTTAATTCAGAAGATAATTCCCTTCTCGCAAGAGCAATTGTTAATGGAAATAGTTATAGAAATTAGATAATTTCGAAAATTGATTTCATTAAATTATGAATCAGTAAGTAAAATATTTCATTCTCTAAAAGTCTACAAGTTTATTTGCTAATCCCGAGGACGAAGCCTGAGTATAATTAATGATTAAACGAACTTACCTTGTACGTGAAGTTCTATCATAATTATTCGAAGGCTTCGTTCTACGCTTCCGTTCCTGTGCGCAGTCTATTTCCGCGGGTTCCGGTTTCCGGTCGGCGCGGCCTACGTGTACGCGCTACGCGGTCTTGCTTACGCCTCTGTTCTGCACACCGTCCTTTCGGAAGATTAAACGAAGAGCGCACAGAGTGAGCGATTCGTTGGACTCATCCCTGAGCCTCTTTGAATAGGGAATAAATTTTGTAAAACCCTATTAATTTATTGTTTTTCCTATCTGAAGAAGGGGTCCTACAACCAACCTCTTCACCTTCTACGAAAACGTCTATGATCTGGTCAGAATACTTTTGGTAAGTCACTCCTTTTCCAACTGTTCCAGCACCGCAAGTCCTATTAAGTCAATTTTGTTCAGAATTTCGTACTTACTTCAGACAGTTCAGCATGTAGTAATAACGATCCAGAAAGCAAAAACACGGTCCGAGTTGAATGGGCAACGGCGGTGGCGCAGCCGATGCCAAGTTTTGGTCCGCTTGTGACAGTTGCGCATCGGAGACTGACGCTGTCTGCTCATTGCTTCTTATAAACGGCTCCGCGTGATATCTCGAAACTGGCTTCGCTTGATATCTCAAATATAATTTTCTTGAAAATGTGGAAGTTGTTACAGGCATTTGCTTATAGTTCTCATAGCGCTCGCTAGTTCTGTTATAAACCGTGTACTGGCGCTCAATGGCTACTTCGCGTTGCATTTCGGTAAGAATAGACTCTAGGTCGAGAGACGATGCCAGTTCATTGATTTTTTGGCAAAATGCTTGGATCAACCATGATCCTGTCAATTCGTTCCTACAAAAAAAACAGTGGCTTAATTTTTTAAATAACAAAATAAGTTAATAAAACCATATTGCGTTCTGCATTCCATGACTGGAATTGCTGACGTAGTGAGCAAAACAGTCTTGAGGAAGTGTGATTGGACCACGATAGCCGCATGAAACCCGAGAAATGGGCGCATACACTGCCACGCCTTTACGCTTTGGGTGACTGAGGACGGGAGTCGTGGTCAGGGTCGACCGTGGAAGCGTGGGCAAGACGATCTCAATGGCTTTGTTGTGGGAAGCTGGTGGGAAACCTGCAAGGATTTCAATTTATTCAATTAAATTTAATTGTGTTGTACACACTGACTTACAGTTATCCCAAGCGCCAGTATGTCTAAAAATATAGATACATGTCAAAAGCTTAAATTAAGATAAAGATGTTAAAAAATTATAAGCATGTCCAGCAATTACAATTAAATACAAAATCAATAATAAAAAATAAAAATAAAATGCAGATGTCATAATAAAAATCGTAACAATACATCTAAATACACACATCAAAAGTGTCTAGGGATCAAGCATTTTTATGCGGATTTCTTGAGATTGAGATGTGGCTTTGTAATAAATTTATGATTTTATAAATTTATATGGATCCTTTTTGGTGCATTTCATAATTTGAAACAGGAACTTTCAATCAATTTCTAGTAAAAGATGAAAATCAGCTGTCAATATTTTCCCTATAAAAACATACAACGCATTGAAGACATTATTAGTGCTACTGTTTCCCAACTACTGATTAAAACCAACGTTATTATGGAGCGGCGACGTCATTTAAGCAGGGAAGAAATGCTCAGAGCCGTGGGAATGATAGAAGCTGGTTCCCGGCAACGTACTGTGGCTTTAGCTCTGAATACAAGTCAGAGTGTTATCAGTCGACTTTGGACACGTTACCGAAGCACTGGTACCGTGGCTGAGCGCCATGGAGTACGGTATCGCTGCACCACACGGAGACAAGACCGATACATTCAAATCACAACTCGAAGAGCTCCAACAATAACCGCCATGATGTTAGCCGTGAGGCTTCATCACTCTTCAGGGAACTTAATTAGCGACCAAACAGTCAGAAACCGCTTGCATGAAGTGAACCTTCATTCCCGAAGACCGCTAAGGGCCTAACCTATAGCAATGCACAATCGTAGGATTCGATATCAATGGGCTCTTGAACACAGAAATTGGGCAGAAGAACAATGGCGTTTCGTGTGCTTTTCTGATGAGTCTCGTTTTGGTATGAGACCGGATACAAGACGTATACGACACTGGAGAACCCCTGGACGCCAACAGCGATTAAAATCCTGCCAGGAAGTCCATCCTTATAGTGGTGGAACCATCATGGTATGGGCGGGTATTTGGATCGGCGGAAGAACTGAGTTGATTTGGATCAGAGGCAACCTCAACGCTCAAATTTATGCTGAGACGATTGTATCAGACGTCATCGTTCCTCTACAAGTGCAAATCGGTCCCTTATTTCAGTTAATGCATGATAATGCACGACCGCACACCGCAAGAGTTGTAAGACAGACTCTCGCCGCAGCTAACATCAATGTCATGCCCTGGCCTGCTCAGTCGCCAGACTTGAACCCGATTGAGCATGCATGGGATATGCTACAGAGAAGAGCTCTGCCGAATATGGAGGGTATCCAGTCGCAAGAAGACCTTTTTTTGTTGTTGCAACGAACATGGGCGGCCATTCCACAGCGTGATTTGGATGAACTCATTTTGAGTATGCCAAACCGATGTTCTTGTGTTGTTAGTGTTCGCGGTAGAAACACGGATTATTAATTGTTTAAGTTACCTAATAAAATTTTAAAGAAAACTGTTATTTCAGTCTTTTTTTCGAACTTTAATGTTAGTGGTTCAAATGTCAAAAATCCCTTTATTAGGAAAATGGCAAATTTCTTTATTAATGCAAAGGTGACTTGGTTTATCGTTACTGTAGACAAACGAAAACACTTTATTTGATGAATCCTTAAAGAAAATTTTAATTAATATCAATCAGGAGAAAAGTTATTGCAAAAATATATGTTGATCCCTAGACACTTTTGATGTGTGTAGATACATATTATGTCAGAAGCTTAAAATTAAAATTACAATAATGAAGTCAATAAATTATAAGCATGTCCAACAATTACAAGTCAATAATAAAAAATACAAATAAAATGAAGATGTCATAATAAAAATCGTAACAATACATTTATAAATTAGAATAAAATAAAATCACATTATAATCACAATGACAATACATGATGTCAACACTATTACACAACAGCTAAGTACCTAATTCATAAAGCGACGTCATATAATATTAGATTGAATTGTTATTCATTAGCATCCTACTAATATTATAAACGCGAATGTTTTTATATATGGATATTTGTTACTCTTTCACGTAAAAACTACTGAATGGATTTGGATGAAATTCGGCATACAGATAGTATAAAACCTGGATTAACACATAGGATACTTTTTATCCCGATATTCCTACGGGAACGGGAACCACGCGGGTGAAACCGCGAGCGGCCGCTTGTGCTTATATGCTATAAGGCTTTTGGCTTGTGCTTATATACTATAAGGCTTAACCAAAGCGGTCCGCAAATAGGTCAATACACAACAACAGGATAGAGATGCGTCTAAGGGTTTGTGTGGTGGCGGTGGAAGCTTTGCTCAGCCAGCAGTTTGATGAAATTGGCTAAATGTAATAACTAAAATAAGTACAAAAACGTTGGGCCCATTCAATTATTAGTTATTTACGGTGTGTGCACCGTCACCCGCTGAGTTAAGTCCTTCTTATGGATACAATCGTGGACCACACCGAGTACGATAAGTTAAACCCCGCAAGGAATCGAACCATTTGTCGAAAACTAGCCTGCAGAGGTGTCTTGTCCAACCTGCTGTCAGATTCACACGTCATAATACCTGAAAGAGAGTTGTGTGATGGGTATGACTCTTTATTAAAATAATACTATTCTTGGGTCTTCTCTTGGGTGTCGAAAAAGGCGACTAACGGACTAAAGACTGAATATACATTCAACAGCATAGACCGGCGATGGGCTCATCTGTCACGCTGAGGACATGTGCGCTGTTATCTGGTGAAACGTGCACTGTGGCAGCACACTGCTTTAGCGGGCCTCACTGCCTAGTCACTGACTATCCTTTACCGTCTCATTAATAAACGTTGAGTAAGGCTACTCCTAGTATTAAATCGGTGTTAACAAATTTTTCTATTAATAAACATGGAGTAACGAATGAGTACCTACACTAATCCGACTTTACTCTCGGAGTAAAAGTTAAACCTCGGCGGTAACCTGTTTAACGAAAGAATAAGGGTGGGGTAATGTCATTATGACCTAGAACGTCGGTGCTTGCACCTCTAGGCTCGTCAGACCACTGCTTGGTCATTGCCACAGCACCACATAGCGCTGGTCCACCGAAAACGGTGGAGACCACACTACTACAATACTCGTCGGTGGATTGGGACGGGTTGCGTGATTACTTTGCATCCGTCTCATGGGGCCAGAGCTGCTTTCTTGAAAAGGACCTATCGGATTGCGCTTTTGCCATCGCTGATGAGATCTTGTTGGGTATGGAATATTTTATTCCATTCACAGATCTTGTCAGCTTTGGCAGACAACGGCCTTGATTCAATCGCGAATGCGCCAAAGCTGCTGAATGCAAGCAGGCGGCGTATCGTGCTTGAACGAGGGTTTGCGCACTGCAGGACCCTAGTCCCAGCTCCTTGAAGGCGGCCTACAACAAGGCCTGTAAGTCTAACAAGAGGGCTCTCGCAGGAGCGGATGCGCAAAGAGTGGCAATGGTGGGGCGGGAGTTGATCTCGCACCCTACGGGTAGCCGTAGCTATTGGCGGCTTGCTAAGGCCGTGCAGACCAACTTCTGCTCTCCCTCGCTTCCCCCGTTGAAACATCCAGATGGCTTGTTAGCTTACCAGCCGCTTGAGAAGGCGAACTTGTTGGCTGAACTTTTCGCGTCCAATTCGCGCGTCGACGATTGTGGCGCCGCTCCACCTATTATAGCACATTGTGGGGCCACCATGCCTGATATTCGTATTAGGCAGTGTGATGTACGTGCCGTGCTACGGTCGGTCGACGTGCGGAAGGCTAGCGGGACGGTGGTGTTCCGGTGATTAGGGAGTCTTACGATTCTGGTATTGTGCCGGTATCTTGGAAGGAGGCGAACATACAACCCATCCCCAAAAAAGGGGATCGCTCGGATACGGCCAACTATCGACCCATCGCTCTAACTTCTGTGCTGTGCAAGGTGTCTGAGCGGATAATTAATTCCCAGCTCATTCACTACCTAGAGGATCACTCGCTGCTCCATGATCGCCAGTATGGTTTCAGACCAAAGCGATCAACGGTAATCTTCTAGCGTACGTTTCTCACGCGTGGGGTGAAGCGATGTACAAGCATGGCGAATCTCTGGCAGTTAGCCTTGATATCGCCAAAGCTTTCGATAGAGTGTAGCATCGTTCCCTTCTTTCCAAGTTGCCGGCCTTCGGTGTGCCGCCCCGTATGTGCGCCTGGGTTGCAGACTTTCTAGAAGGGTGGAGGATTCGTGTCCTTTGTGAGGGTAGTTCCTCCACGTTCTACAAAGTCAATGCCGGAGTGCCGCAGGGCTCTGTGCTCTCACCTACTCTATTTCTTCTGCATATTAATGACATGTTATCCTTGGGCAATATTCATTGTTATGCGGATGACAGTACGGTGCATGAGCGGTATTTGGGACATCCTGCGGCAAAGCAAGCCGATATTATGGTGAAAAGGCAAGAACTGCTTGCCAAACTGAACCTGACTGTCGATCGTATCTCTAAGTGGGGATGTAAAAGCCTGGTCGAGTTTAATGCTAGCAAAACCCAGGTTTATGCATTCTCGTCCAAGGTAACTCCCTTCCTTACTACTCCCTTTCTTCAGAACTCTCCGTTACCCATTTCGGTGAACCTCAGCATTCTTGGCATGCACATCGGCCAGGAACTGAATCCGAAATGCTACATCGAGAGTGCTATTTTAACTGCCTCCCGGAAGTTGGGTATTCTCAATAAGGTGAGGCGGTTTTTCACTCCCGAGCAGCGCTGTTTGCTGTACAAAACTCGGGTGCGATCGAGTATGGAGTATTGTTCCCATCTTTGGGACGGCTCCGCTAAATACCTCCTCGATGCACTTGATAGGCTGCAAAGGCGAGCGGTACGCATTATTGGAACTGCTGAAGTTACAGCCTCCTTTGAGGACCTCCAGCGGTGTAGAGACATTGTTTCTCTCAGTGTCTTCTACCGGAATTACTACGGAGAGTGTTCTGAAGAACTTTTTGATCTTATCCCGCCCTCTCCTTTCCTCTCCCGGACTACACGTGCTGGTCTTAGGAACCACCGTCATACTGTACAGACTATCAGTACTCGTACCAAAGAATTTGGCAAGTCGTTCCTCTGCAAGACCATTCGGCTTTGGAATTCTTTGCCGGCGCATATAATGTTTCCCAGCTCCTACAGTCCCGGGTCTTTTAAGCGGGGCGTGAAACGGCATTTATGCAGGCCGTCATGAATGGGTGCGCTGCGCTCGTCGTGCTTATTCCACGGTGAGGAGCGCTTTCATTATTTTGGACTGCATCGGCTGCTTACCATCAGGCAGGATGCAGTCACTATGACAAATCATAATAGAAAAAAAGATTGACTTTTTGACAATGAGCTTGGGAACATTATTTTTATTTATTTATTTTTGAAATATTTACATTTTAACTTAAAATATGACATAAAATTTTTTTCTGTAGCCCTTCAAAATACTTCACAATAGTTTTTAAAAAATTGATAAAAATGACCACGCGCTATTGTTTTTGTGACAATCAAAATACGCGCGAAACCCGCGGCGTGACGTCATCGGATATGTAATCGGACGCCCGCCGGGTGCGGGCGGCGAGAGCGGCGGCGGGGACCATCGGATACGATGACGTCACGTCACGTCAGTCGAGTGCCAGTTAACTAAGCGAGGTAGTAGTGTTTTAACGAATTATTTATGTCCAATAACTTTGTAAATACTTCTCGTATCAAAGTGAAATAAAAACTATTGGTTTTAGAATAACGACTTCTATAATGGTATAAAGTAAAAATGAACTTTTTTTTTCATTTTTCCCAAGTCCATTGACAAGTTGTAAAATTAATATTTCTTAAAAACCTGTATTCTAAGCCTTAGTATAACAGTTCAAAAATTAAAATTAATAATTGTTTAAATTATTTTTTTTTCTTTTTTTCTTTATTAAACAAAAATATAAGCTTAAAAAACATTTTAAACACACAAAAAAATCACGGAGATTTGTCTCGTGTGCTAGGGGAGATACAATATTTCACTACATACTTAACAATAGGTTCTCTAAATAATTTCTGCCACACAAACACTAATTGCAATAACAGCTAGGTACTACAAGACCAGTTACGAAAGTTTACAATAAATATAAAAATGTAGTATCGTCTACCATACATCAACAGTATTCATCAATGCTATGATGATCTACCCAACAAAACAATGTAAATAACGTCTATCAAGTGTGCTTGTGCTTCGTCCTCGATATTAGTACCTGAAATAAAATATTTATACACACATGGTAGTAGCACATATTCGTGCTAACCCGCACTGTTAGTTGAAAGCCTATTGTGAAACAAAAAACTAATCACGCGCCGCTGCACTTTCGCCCGCGAGCGCCATCTGTCTGCCATCTTGTGTCATTCGCATTTGCAGTGTCGTACCGTCCGCACGTTTCTCTTAAATTCAAAGTTAACTATTTTTCAATTTGCTTTAAGATGCCTAAACGTAAGCACAGTGATACAGACATTAGTGTTGTGTTAAAGAAGTTACGAAAAATTGAACGAAAACTGAAAAAGAATAAAACTCGTCACCAAACGATTTCATCATCGTCATCGTCAGATGATTCTATGTCGGATCCGGAGAACCCAAAAGGTAGTGTTTAATGAATACCCACTTACTAAGCATTTTAGTATATTTTTTATTCTTACACGAGCTATATTTCATGCGATCTAGACGGTTTTAGGAGCCTTTCACTGCTAAAAATCTGTATAGGTATTTATACCTATTTACGTAATGACGCTCACTAGCTAATAATTGATGCATTCAGAACAGCTTTTGGGGCTGATTCGCGCATTGGTTACACTATTTTATGTCCATGACGCTCGGGGACAAGTACCCACTTTATGCACTTTTATTAAAATTTTATTTATTAAAACGCTTATGTCGTGGCGATCTTATTAACAGTTTTTCTTCTTTACCTCTTCAGTCAGAGCAAACAAGAATCAAACGACAGACATTCAGCATAACAAGGACGCTGATATTTTTTATTCTGATGCGCTTGAGACGGACACAGAGCCAAACCTTGCACAAACTTTTATCCGTGCGGTGACGGAGAAAGAATACCAATCGCCGCCCCTCTCTCCGTCCGGTGGGTGTCGTAAGAAGCGGCTAACGGACTCTTTCGAGCGATGATCTGCTCCACTGGTGGTAGGGCTTGACCCGTCTGGTTGGTGGCCACCGTACGCATGGTGTAAAACCCGTCAAGTGACTGCTTGTCGGTCGCGTTTCGAGATCAGCCAGCGTATAACCAGAGCTCGAGAGGATGATGCTGCGATGTATTTGGTCTGTGGAGGCTTCCGTCAAACCAGTGCCAGGAGGACTTCGTTAACCTGCCGACCAGGGAGACCCGTAGAAACGGTTGTCCCGCTGGCCGCCCGTGGCACAGTACAGGGGCCCAAGCGAGCCTAACCAGCTCGTGAGGCTGTTTCACCATGCCACGCATAATCTCGGGGTGGTCCGTCGTGCCGGTTGGTGACCGGAAGGTGGGGTCCCGGCGGCCATTCCCGGGGGGGTTCGGGGGCCCTTCCGTTCGGCAGGTTAATAATACTCGTTTGTGGGCAAATTCCTGGGGAAACAGGCCACCACACTTTGACCATTCGCATCGCGGCATCATTTTCTCGATTCACGCCTCTCTCTTTCCACTCCTAAAATGACAGCGCCTAACAACAAAACTGGTTCTACAGCGGTGCACACCCCCACCACAACCTTACCGTTTTAAGGTGGAGTTAGCTAACTTCCGCGGACTCCATGCAAACCTCAATGCCGTCCACCACCATCTTGAGACGGCACGGCCAGCAATGTTGTTCCTGACGGAGACGCAAATAATCCGCCCAGCTGACACCACCTACCTGAACTATCCCGGCTTTGTGCTTGAAGAATCCTTCAAAGCCAAAGCCGGAGTTTGCTTATTCGTTCGGGCGGATGTTTGCTGTCGCCGTCTGCGCTGTCTAGAGGACCCTTCCTTCTCCATCCTAGTGGTACACGTCGACTTAGGCTCTCATTGCCGTGTCTACGTCTGCGTCTACCGATCCCATAACGGCGACATGGAGACAACTCGACTAATTGAACATCTTAGTCGGGTAGCAGATGATGCGCAGGAGTGGTTTCCATCGGCGGAACTGGTGTTTTTGGGGGACTTCAACGCCCACCATGAGTTGTGGTTAGGTTCCTCCAAAACAGACCATGCTGGTAGAACTGCCAACGCATTTGCTCTCACGCATGACCTGACGCAACTAGTGAACCAGCCCACCAGGATCCCAGACATAGTTGGCCATGCGCCCTCCTTACTCGACCTTCTGCTGACGAGTCGCCCAGCTGGATACAGGGTGGAGATTCGAGCTCCTTTAGGTTCCTCGGATCACTGCTTGATATCCAGCACAGTGCCCTTGGCATCGCGCCCGCCAACAGCGGTTTCGAAACGCCAGATTTGGCACTACGCGTCGGCAGACTGGGACGGGATGCGGGAGTATTTTGCATCCGTCCCTGGAGGCAGCGCTGCTTTAGTGGGAAGGACCCGACCGCTAGCGCCATTGCCGTTGCTGATGAGATAGTATTAGGAATGGAATACTATATTCCACACTCCTATGTCATCAGCAAAGGCAGACGCAACCGCTGGTTCAATCGCGAGTGTGCCAGCGCTGTTGAGAGCAAACAGACGGCATACCGCGCTTGGATCAGAAGTAAAGCTCATGGGGCTCCCGAAACTCGCTCACTAAAAGCAGCCTATAATAATGCCACCAAGTCGTGTAAGAGGGCCTACATTAGAGCGGATGCCCAGCGCGTTGCACGAATAGGCCATGAACTCCTGACGCATCCTACGGGCAGCCGTAGCTACTGGCGTCTGGCCAAAGCCGTGCAATCCAACTTCTGCCAACCCTCGCTGCCACCACTGAGATGTCTTGACGGAACTTTAGCTCACAAGCCGCTGGAAAAGGTCGATCTCCTGGCCAAACTCTTTGCGGCTAACTCCCGGACCGATGACTGTGATGCACAGCCACCCTCAATTCCTCACTGTGGCCACACAATGTCTGATATTAAAATCAGGCAGTATGATGTCCGTGCGGAAATGCAGTCAATCGATGTCCGGAAAGCTAACGGTCCTGATGGCATCTCAGCAATAGTTCTGAAAATGTGTGCAGCGGAGTTGTCCCCTGTGTTAACGCGTCTGTACCGTCTCTCGCTCTCTTCGGGTTGTGTGCCGGAATCTTGGAGAGAAGCTAATGTGCAACCGATCCCTAAAAAAGGAGATCGGTCAGATCCGACTTATTACCGCCCTATAGCCGTAACTTCAGTGTTGTGTAAGATCCTAGAACGGATATTGAACAAACAGCTTATTCGATACCTAGAAAATCACTCCCTAATTCACGATCGTCAATATGGGTTTCGGCCAAAACGGTCAACGGGTGATCTTCTAGCGTACGTCACACATCTCTGGGGTTAGGCTATTGACAAGCGTGGCGAGTCACTGGCAGTAAGCCTTGACATAGCCAAGGCTTTTGATCAGGTCTGGCACAAAGCTCTTCTCTCCAAGCTCCCGGCATACGGTTTGCCCGCTCAGTTCTGTACCTGGATTGCCAGCTTCCTGCATGAGCGTAGAATCCGTGTCCTTTCGGATGGATGCGCTTCGCGGTTCATGTCAGTGAACGCTGGTGTTCCTCAAGGCTCCGTTCTATCCCCCACGCTGTTCCTTCTGCATATCAATGACATGCTTCCTCTTGGAAACATTCATTGCTATGCAGATGATAGCACAGTGCATGGGGGATATAACGGGCACCCAACGGCTGGGCGGATAGACACCGAAATGAAGCGAGCAAATCTTGTCATTGAGCTCGATCGGGTGTTGGACCTCATTTCTAAATGGGGCTCCGATAATCTGGTGGAGTTCAATGCCAAGAAAACACAGGTGTGCGCATTCACAGCGAAAAAGTCGCCATTCCTCCCCTTTCCCTCTCTTCAGGGTACATCTCTAGGATTGCAGAGCAGTATTAACATGCTCGGTATGGATATCCGCTGCGATCTGAACCAAAAGGACTACATCGAAACCGTGATTAAAAATGCCTAACGTAAATTCGGTGTCCTGAACAAGGTGCGGCGATTCTTCACGCCTGATCAGTTGTGTCTATTATACAAGACACAGGTGCGGTCTTGCGTGGAGTATTGCTCTCACCTTTGGGACGGCTCCGCAAAGTACCTTCTCGATGCCTTGGACAGATTGCAGCGCTGCGCTGTGCGCATTATCAGCAATGCAGAGGTCACTAACACCCTCGAGCCTTTGCAATTGCGTAGAAATATTGCGTCACTCAGCGTCTTTTATCGTTTATACCATGGCGAGTGCTCTGAAGAACTCTTTGACCTCATCCCTCCTTCTCCCTTCCTCTATAGGAGTACGCGTGCTGCTCTCCGGAGTCACCAATTTACAGTCTCTAACATTTCATCACGCACAAAGAAATTTGGTGACTCGTTTCTTTGCCGCACTTCCAAAAGATGGAATAGTCTACCAGCACACGTATTCCCTCCTACCTATGACATAGGGTCCTTCAAACGAGGCGTGAAGAAGCACTTTGTGGGCCGGTAGAGTGAGGATGACTGATGCTACGTCTCTTACGCTGCACCAGTTGTCCTCGCGCCTGGACATCATTTCCACTTAACATCAGTTGGAGTGGGATCATTTGCCGGGCTTAATATTAAAAAAAAAAATCGTTATTGATAATAACGCTGCCCAAAATGATGATGCTGAAAATGACATTATCGGTAGTGATACCGTACAAGACGTCGTTGATAACGATCTCTCCGAGTTACTAGGAGATGACCCAACCATAACTATAGAATACGGAAATAACATCCGCATGGAAGTTGCTAATCGATTTGAGCATATTGCAACGAACGGCCTTGCTAAAGACATTCGAAAAGAGCTATGTGCTAAGTACCTTATACCTGCCCCCTTACTCTCGAAACCGATCGCTGTTGGATCGAATTGGTATTGTGAATTTTTGTACTCTTGAGTTTCGACACTAGCGATAAAATGGATTCATGCCGCGCGGATATTGCGTGAACTAAATGACATTAAGTTTTGTTGAAATTCGTACCCTGGACGCTATTTTGACAGTTAAATATAGTATTCTGATCTCGGACCAAATATTACATGGTCCGAGATTCTGATTGTGTTTAGATTGGCTGTCAATTGACATTGTCACAATAACTAAAGTGGTACTTTATGTGTATTGAATTTACGTATTTTTCGCTAAATAGGTACTCATTTTTAAGCCGTGTCGCGTGGCGGTGTAAGAATACTACCACCCTGTCTCTTCCCTTGAGTGTCGTAAAAGGCGACTAACTGACTAAAGATTATTAATGTGTGAAATGTGATAAGACTTGTAACCTACCTAAATAAATTAAAAAAAAAACACAAACAGCATAGAGCGGCGATGGGCTTACCACCTGTCACGCTGACCACATGTGCAGTCGCTATTTGGTGAAAAGTGGACTATGGTAGAGGACTGCTTTTGCGGTCCTCATTGCCTAGTCTCTGAAGTCTCTGACTAATCTTTCGGGGATAATAGTCGTGATTATATGTATGTATATACGAGTATGTACCTACTTATTTGTAAGTACTATGATGGCGCGTTTGGCTCTTTCTTTTCTTATTTTAAGAAACGCTCTAAGAACCGAGCTAAAATTAAGCAGAAACGTTAACGTTGCTTATTGGGGAACTGGGTGCCTCATAAGATTTATAATAAATTTTAAATAAAGTTTCTTTGGTAAATTAAATTAAGTTTCTTTAACTCTTAGTATCTTACAAAACAAATAAGTACTCTTTTAATAAAACAATAATAATATTCAGCAAAATTTATTGCCTAACACACAATTGTTCTTGCAATTGTTCACAATTGCACAAACCTACTGCTTGCTTACAATTATTTAATCCAGATAACAAAAAAATACACATGTCTTCATTAGCTTCATTATTTTATTTATTTGCTGCTTGTTGGAGAGCATTGGCAACCTCACGTCCGTGCCTCAAAAATATCAAGATATAGCATCTAGCACAAGTGCTAGATGCTCTACTGCATCTGAGACGGTCCAACCACTTTCCTTACGGCCTTTACCCGTTTGCCTCATTCATCAAAACCGAATACTGAGCTTTTAGTGGTCTTTTTTTGAGCCCAATACTATAAAATAAAGGTGAACAATGAATTTTATGATATTTGATTCGATAATCCCAAATATTTTTCAAGACGTTACGAAAATTTGAAACGTTCACTGTCACTTTAATTGAATATTGGTGAAATAAGTAAAACTTAGGTCGTCGGTCAATTATAGCAAGTGTAATATTAATCTTTACTTTCACAACAAACAAATTTATTAGATCTTACATCGCAGAAAATTAACATGTAATAATTTATTGTCCTTCATGACAGAAAGTGATGTTGTCAAATCAGAGACAGACAGACAACGCCACAGAGAGACTTTTTATTTTTTAATACCATTTCAAGGCAAAGGCAGCGCTTCATACGTCCTAAAATGTTGATGTCGCTTTAAATAATGCAATATTGTTTTGTAAATTCTGCTTAACATTGAAGGATTTATTGATATAAAATGAGTTATAACTTCATTAATTAGATACAGCTATAATTTTAGATATTAAAGTGGATTTTTATTATGCATTACATTTATCGATACGTCAAAAACACAAAAGGTTCTCACTATCGATGACATTATTGGCAGCAAACTTCATACTTATCTTTCCGATATGAACATAATTTCGATTTCAATCTGATCCCGAATTTAAGCGCGTCAAGAGTACGTACTTATTATTGTATTGTTATTTGACGGCTTTGATATCGACATTGAGATTAGATTCGAGAGTAAGGGGGCTGATAACTGTAGGAAAATTGGCGCACAAACACTCAATGCTGAAATTAAGGTTGCCCTCAGCGACAGCGTTATTAAGCGCGATAAAGGCATTGAATTCCGCCAAAAACAAATAGCGGCAACTATTGCTTGTTTGGCGCTGCCGTCACAAATTAGACGCAAGGGATAAGAACAATGATTTAATGAAACAATTAATGGATACAAGCCGAATGCTATGCGATATCCAACACAATGAATCCGTGAGTAGAAGAAACTTTGCAATTTTCACTGTCAAAAAGGATATGAAAGAATCTCTCATCAATACAAAAATTGATAAGACGTTATTCGGCGACAATTTTGCCGATTCATTAAAGGCGGCCAAAGCCATTTCTAAATCCGCCACCGACCTAAAAGTAACCCCTGCGACGATGCCGCGGAGAAATCAACCATCAACCAGTAAGAATTTAAACTGGAAATCTCCGGCCGCGGCTCGTGCGCAACCGCTGGCCACACCACGAAGCCGTGCGCATCCAACGTACACACAGGCGTCAACGTCACGTCTGTTGCTGTCGCCGCCGCCGCCGCTGCCACAGGCGATGAGATCCTCTCAAGGGAATTTATCGAGGCCACCGCAGCATCTACACAGGCCGACTCGCAGGTTTTAGAATCGGTAAGATATGCGGGTAGATTGTCTTTGTTTCATAAACAGTGGTCCATGATAACTAATGACCAAACTGTATTGAATTGGGTCAATGGTTACAAGCTGAACTTTACTGGACAAGTCATACAGCATTCTTTACCTCCTATACATATTCATAGTGCATCGGAAAAAATACATTTGAACAATGAAATTCACAAATTAATAACTATTGGTGCCATATCTGAGTGTCAAATTTTGCTTAGGATTGATAACACGACCGCAGTGTCTTATATCAATCGTATGGGTGGTATTCAATTTCCACACCTAACGAAAATAACAAAAGACATTTGGCAATGGTGTGAAAAAAGAGGAATACTTATATTTGCTTCTTATATTCGATCTAAAGACAATGAAACGGCAGAATTTCAATCGAGGGTAGCCCATCCAGACATTGAATGGGAACTTGCAGACAGGGCTTTCGAGATGATAGCTAAACAGTTCGGTCAACCGGACATCGACTTGTTTGCAAGTCGCATTAACAACAAGTGCAAAAAATACATTGCGTGGCATAAGAATTCCGACGTGTTCGCCATAAATGCATTTACTGTGTGCTGGACACCCTTTTTCTTTTACTGTTTTCCCCCATTTTCAATTATATTGAAAAAACAGCTAGAAGTATAATGGTTGTGCCCTTACGGAAAACCCAACCATGGTATCCACTATTTAGAAATTTATTAGTGTCAGATATTATCACTTTCAACCCTTCTGATAATATTATTATATCACATTCCAGCTGCAGCAACATACAGTCGAACCTTACCCTGGCGGCCGGCATCTTATGCGGGAGGCGCTTCTCCGCCGGGGAGTGCCAGAAGACGCCTTAGACATTACAATAGCTTCATTATCGTCCAATTCTATAAAGCAATATAACGTTTGCTATAAACGCTGGTTTAAATATTGCCATGATAATTCTTTAAATGTTTTCGAGGCCCCAGTAGCATCAATAATTTCATTCTTTATTACTATTTACAATTCCGGCTGCCAGTTTGGCACTTTAAACAGCTACAAAGCTGCATTGTCCTTGTTAATCGGGATAGACATGTCTAAAGACGATAGGATCAGGAGATTCTTTAAAGGCGTTTTTAGGCTTAGACCTACGTTGCCTAAATATAGTGTCAATTGGGACACGGCGTTGGTCTTAGATACTCTTGAAAGTTGGTACCCAAACGAATCTCTTGATCTGAAACAACTTTCAAAAAAGTGTATCACACTATTGGCTTTAGCTACAGCACAGCGCGTACAAACTCTTTCTAAAATTAACATTACCTAATAATATAGAAATCTTTGAATCTGAAATCAAAATTAAAATACCGGATTTAATAAAAACATCTAGACCAGGACATGTCCAGCCTTTATTATGACTACCGTTTTTTACTCAGAAACTCGAAATTTGTCCAGCAACAACTTAAATATCTTATTTAGAGAAAACTAGGGTTATTCGTCAAGATCAATTAGAACTAGTAATCAGTTATATAAAACCTCACTCCGTGATTGGTGCACAAACTATAAGCCGCTGGATCAAAACAACCCTTAAAGAATGTGGTATTGACATATCGATATTCACGGCACATAGTACACGCCATGCAGTGACGTCACGTGCTAATCAATTAGGTCTAAACTTAGATACTATCCGTAAAACTGAAGGTTGGAGTGGAAACTCATCGACGTTCGCAAGGTTTTACAATCGAACTATCATCAGAAGCGACGGCTCTTCTCTAGCTGGACTAATTCTAGACAACACTGGTTGATATCTAATTCTAATCGACTTAAGAATGATTTACTATTTAGATATTTAAGATTATGATTCCTTGATTAATAAATTAGGTATTTTCTTTATATTTGTTTAATAAAACCTAATTAAACAAAAAATGTGCTGTTATTGAATTTCCCTTATGCAGGCTCTCAAAGTCTACCATGTGCTTAGAGCATTCAACCAACTGAATGCTCTAAGACCATGTGTGTATAAATATTTTATTTCAGGTACCAATCTCGAGGACGAAGCACGAGTATAATTCATGATTAAACGAACTTACTTGTACGTAAAGTTCTATCATAATTATACGAAGTGCTTCGTCCGAAGAGATTAGTAACATACACCCCACCCAACCCATTCCCATACTTATAGCGGGAAATGTCAATAAAACTTTGGCTGTGGATAGAGCATTCTAGTACGATCGGTTACGATGCCGTAATTACGGCATCCTAGTACAAAGTGTAGGCAGTGAATAAAGTGCCACAAGCGGCAACTTAGTACGATCGGTTACGATGCCGTAATTTGACGGCATCCTAGTACGAAGCGTATAGAGTGCCACAAGCGGCATTATATCTTAATTGGTTCGGTAACCGTAACATATTTTTTATTTGTCATAATGTTCAGACGACTTATTATTCAAAAGATATTTTTGTATGGATTTAGATTTATGTTGTCTAATAAAAAAAAATAACCTCGAAATTCAAGACAATCGCTACGCTGCGCTTCGCGATTGTCTTAAATTTATAACCTATCACGTGACCTACAGGAGTAGGGCAGCTAGTATTTCTGTTGTCTAACAAAAACTTTACGGCAGCTTAGGCGGCGTCACTATTTACCGCAAAAGTTACGGTTCCCTAACCGATGGAGATATAGTGCCGCTTGTGGCACTCTATACACTTCCTAAAACTTTATCGAACCAAAATCACTCCAAACTAAATGACACAAGATGGCAGACAGATGGCGCTCGCGGGCGTAAGTGCAGCGGCGCGTGATTAGTTTTTTGTTTCACAATAGGCTTTCAACTAACAGTGCGGGGTACCACGAATATGTGCTACTACCATGTGTGTATAAATATTTTATTTCAGGTACTAATCTCGAGGACGAAGCACTTCGTATAATTATGATAGAAGTTTACGTACAAGTAAGTTCGTTTAATCATTAATTTTAAGTCGGATTGTCAGGTGGTCACTGTTATATGACGGCTGTCATAGCGCATGCAGGTCGGCCGCGAGTACTAGCATCAGAACAATAACTTGTTCTGAGGTACTAGCCATTCGTTGTCATGACAACGCAGAATTATTAGTAGCTCTAAATGTCAAAATTATGTCAATTAACGTGGAGTTCATTCAAAACTCATTATTTTTTACTTTTTAGCTGTTGCCATTGAAAGCACTTTAATCCATGAGTAAGAAAGGAATTGTTAGTCCAAGCTTACTCCATGTTTATTAATAACGATGCGAATTCGAACTTGCCAAATATGAATTTTACTAGTCCAAACGTAAGTTCGAATGAAGACACGAGTAGGCCATTTTTATTAAAGAGACGATTACGGTTAAAGAGTCTGGAGTGTATGTAAGTAATACCTGAAGCTGTTCTTTCCAAGATATGAGCTGTGCACTACGAGCATATTTGACTCCAAAGGCAGAAAATAATGTTCAATCTCTGCGTTTGGGTCGTAGGCATTCAGGTCTGGCTCGGCTTCGGGGGACTCTTCACCAATGCTCCCAGGTACGTGCACTTTGAGACCTATAGTATTTGATACGTTGATATCAAATCCACGGCAGGCCTAAACAAAATGAGTGACGTAGAATTACTTGTTTAACCTTCGGAAGGCAACAGGGGTGACCCGTCACCCCACTACTCAATCAAAGTTTCAATATTTAGGTAAATCTATTCTCTGATTGGAGTGGATACAATCAGTCGCACGCGTCAACGTGTCGCGGTAAGTTGTTGATTGCCATTGCTGGGGTGCCTCGATCGTCACCTCTGTTGCGTAGGTACGTACGTTACGTAAGTATTTTTTTTGTAATACTGTAATAACTCTATGATTTTTTAGGTAAAAATGGCTTTGATTTCGGATAAACAGATTCAAGACTACTTGCAAAGTAATGTTCCGGAGCAGTTTGAAAAAAAATGGCTTACAATTGGCAGAACCGCACAAAAGGCGTTGTTTGAGTACTGCCGGGAGGTTAGGAGCCACTTTACGTAATATTCTAAATATAAAGCAGGAAACTCCTGAAGTGAGCCCTCTGTAAAATGGCAGAAACAAGCAAGATGTGCACTATGTGCAAGAAAACGAGACAAAAAGTATAAACTTTTTGCACAAAATGTCTTCAGCCCGCTTGCGCTGAACACCTTAAGGATATTTGCTTGAACTGCATTTAACCCAAAAAAAAAACCAAATTATAGGTGTCATAAATAATACTTTTTCATGTTATTAATAATTGTATACTTAAGTGATTGATCTCACAATAAATAACTTTCGTTTTCTTACAAATTTGCTGTTTTATTTGAGTTTGAAAATAAGGGGGTGATGTGTCACCCACCCCTGTTGCCATTTATGTATGTAAAAAACGTTTTGCCTGCCAAAGGTTAAAAATGGTTGCTTACTTCTTTATATCATCATCATCATTGAATGCGAGTTTTATTCACCATTCGCCCACATGAACGGAAACGAGAAGATGTATACTAAAATTGCAACTTAGGAACCTACTTACTTCGATCATCTAAACACTATCTAATAATCTAATCTAGATCTAATTAATTTAAGAACTTGTTACACAGTCTAAGCGATAAAGAAATTCTATTCTATTCTATTCACAATTATCGCTCTAAAAGTGTCACCTCGAAGTAAGGTTCCAACCAAGAGGGAGCATTGGATTGTTGTAAGTTGTTATTTGACATTGCCTTTCAAAAATACCTTTTACGGTGAAGGTAGGGCCGAGTATCCACCATTTTATCTACTGTTTAGGTGATTGAAGCTTAGGTATCTCGTTTGAAACCAGGGGGCGCTGAGTCAAAGACATAATATACATTCTACTGTAAGACATTAATTTGGTTATTTTATTTATGATGACTGCTAAACCGCAATAAACTTCGAGGGCTGGTCAGGTCAAGTGTTTTATACATGAAAAAAATTACAAACAAGGAATTTGTTTATTATTGAAATTTTGCATTCACAATGCTATATAGATAACGGATAAAATATTTACAAGAAAAAAATCAACCAGTCTCAGGAAGCTCGAGTGGGATTCGAACCCACGACCTTTGGATTGCCGGTCCACTGCTCTAACCGCTGAGCTACCGAGACCCCACCCAGAAGACCCGTTGAATTTTTCCTAGTAGTTTGATTACGGTACAATAAGGAATTTGTGTTTTTTCGTAGGTAGTCATCGCCCAGGTGGCGGGGCAACGGCCGGCCGGCCGTCTGTTGACCCGTCAACGTAGGTACTTATCGCCCAGCTGACGCGGACGGGTCAACAGACGCCGTATGCTTTAAAATAAATTAGATACTCAAAGATTATCCAATTAAAATTCACAAAATGAATTATTTCATTAAAAATGAAACCAAAACACGAATTCCATTTTTGTCATGTTTAAACACTTGACCTGACCAGCCCTTGAAGTTTCTTGCGGTTTCTAGCAGTCACCTTATATTGACGAATACCTGAACATTCTTTGATACACATTGCTTACCTGGATCACCAAAATTCTTGGCTTCCCTTCCAAAGTTGGGTTGTATGAACACTTTAAATACTCGATGATATCTCTCTCATTATAACACAACCCATCCGAAGCGATGAGGTCACCGTTCCTGCGACCGTGCGTTAGCACTACCACCGCCACGCATCCGTACTTAGAGAAGTCGCGACTGCAGACTGTTGGACAAAGATAACGCAGCTTTTAATTTGTTTTCATCATTGAGGTATTGTAAACTAGAAACGACACCGCGAAAAAAATTTGCAAACTGCGAAATTTCCTCTCAGTCACTCCCAAGCTATTTCAGAGACATGACATACTTAAGTAAAATTTTAAACACTGAAAAAAGAGGACAACCTCAGGCGGGAATCGAACCACGCACCTTCCGCATTCCGGGCGGCTGCCTTAACCACTTGGCTACCGAGGTCTGGCTTTCAACCGTCGAAATTTGTCAGTGCTTGATGCTTATGTTTTTAGTCAACATTGCTTCATCAAATCTTAGAAGTTTTCACCTCTGAGATCCGAAAGAAATATTTTTACAAATATTTGAACATTCGATTAAGATGAAGCTGCGTTTATAGATTAAGGTTCTTTTTTTATTATATTTTAGCGTTTTATTAACCCTTAAATATACTTAAGTAAAATTTTAAACACTGAAAAAAGACGACAACCTCAGGCGGAAATCGAACCACGCACCTTCCGCGTTTTAATAAAACGCTAAAATATAAAAAAAAACATTAATGACATACTTACCTAGATGTCTCACAAAAAAAAATATGATGCCTCCTTGTTCACAGAAGAGTTGTTTTATTTTCTCAAGAAACACAAAAAGAAAGTCCCGATGTAATAATTTAACAGTAAAAACACGAAACCCTTCTCGATTTAACTCAAAATTAAAATTTCTAAAATAATATTTGAGCACGAAGCATACATAGTTTTTAAACTGTTAAACTTTGAAAAAGATTTTTTTTAAAAAAAAAAGCTCGCAAAAGAGTCACTTCGCTTATACACCTTTAATTTTTATTCAACAAAATAAATTAACGGTGAGTTCCACCATAGACAAATAAGATTATATATCGTCCTTGGTTCCACCCATGAAACTAAACAACTTTCCCCAAGAAACCTATGTGCAAAAATGACAAAAAACGACCTCCCATACAAAACTGTACGATCAGCTGATGACAATAGTATGGGAGGTCGAATTTTTTTTGTTATTATTGCACATAGGTTTCTTGGGGAAAGTTGTTTAGTTTCATGGGTGGGACTCACCCTTAATTTTTTTTTGGTAAACAAAAATTAAAGGTGTGTAAATTCCTAACTTTGTAATTTTGATTGGTAGGTACCTAGTGAATTATATTATCTAATCTTATTATCTAATATGTTTAACTAACGAAGTCAATGACAAATTATAGATTATGTGGCCGATATTAATAAGTATTAAGTTATTAATATTAAGTTGTGTTTAAATATATATATAAGTAATAAATAAATAAATATTATTGTAAACTAAAAGTATAAGATTTACTCTAAGAATATAGGAGTCAAGAACAATTTCCAACACAAACATTAAAATTTAAATTAGAACTTTACTTTTTTTATTATACTATATTTTCAAGGTGACATCCACAGGCTAGTAAAATGGAGGATAACCTATCATAAATTTGAAACTTTTCTCTACGAATTTCAATTGTACGAAAACGGTATGACCAAGTTTTAAATACCAGATTGTTACTTTTCCATATTTTTGTTAATCCATAAACTTATCTATCATATACGTTTCATTTTCCAGAAAAACTATTAGCCGATTATCAAAACGACTTTTTTCATTTGGAAGATGTTTTGCTTACAATAAATATCATATCTAGAAGTATAATAGTATCCTTCGGTTGTTGAGAGATATTAAGTTAAACTTAATATCTTTAGTTTAGTTAGTAACCGAAGGGATACTACTAGACTTTTCATTTGCCATAAAAATCTTTGCTAACAAAATCGATTGTCCTCCTCTCCTACAAAGGTTTAAGCTTCGTGTTCCATGTAGGTATCCTCGATCACCTTAATACGTCCCTTGTGTCCTCCTTATTGAAAATCTGTCCTAGGTGCATGCATATGCACCGGTGTTAAGGCTTTGTAAAGCCCTAAACGAATACAGTAGTTTAATTGATTTGTTTTCTGGCTCATTGGTGGATAGAAGTCATTTGGTGGATAGAAGCCAGTGACAGATGGCACTGCCGTCACGTTCATATCAGCTCCATAATATTATTGTTTTTAAAAATAATAAACGTAAGAAATTTTGATAAGTCTCATCGCGAAAGTGTGCTTCACATTGTGAAAAACTAATACCAGTGTTATTGAAACAATTAATGTAAAAATAAAGTGTAAATTTCAACTAAAACACAACATAGTGGTGCATTAAAAACAATTATTTTTTTTGAAGTTGAAAACTATCAAATAGTGATTTAAAAAGTGTTAACAACAGAAATCAGAGAAAAAAAGTAAATATATTGAAGAAAAAATTGATAATTACTTAAAAGTGGGTGTTTTAACAATAACAGACTTGATAAAGTGGTAATATAACGGACTCAGTGGTCCGAGTAATTACCGTCCTTGAAAGTTGTGTTTACTTTCTTTGACACACTTTGTATACTTATTTTGCCACATCAATTACAAGATGCGTGGTTGAGCGGACAAGAGTTCTGGTATACCGCTCACGAAACCGAGTTCAAACCCCGACGATTACGAGAACTTTTGTTTTTTATTTTTTGTTTTTCTTTTTCTATCTTTTTTTTTATCTTTTTTGTGCAAAAATAATTCAAGAAATGGCATCAATCAATAAGTTGTGCTCTAAATGTAGTAAAAAATTAAAAAAGAATAATTTACTTACATGTTGTGTCTGTAACAAAAGTTACGATCTAGACTGCGCTAATGTGACGATAAAGCGATACAATCTAATGCGTAGTGATTTGGAAAAAGATCGACGATTAACCTGGAACTGCGATTTGTGTGCAGAAAATAAAATTAAAAAAGTACCGTCACGAAGTACGCCTAAATTAACAGGTGGAAGAAATTCGGCAACTACTACACAAGCTCAGGTGATGCTACTAGCGAAAGATAAAAACTTAGTAGAACCTGCAGCTGACGTTGGTGACAAACTAACAAATATTAATTTAAATCCTGCAGATGAAACAGCTGCTGGAAGCAGTATGCAACTTGATTGTAAAAACCAATCTTCTAAAACAGAATTAACTAATAACCAACTTTGTTTAGACTTAACTGAAGATCTTTTAGAAAGTACCTCAAACACTCAATATGTCACAATCAGAAAGCGATCAGTAGCAAATATTTCCTCAGAAAATTCATTCGAATCAAACAAATGACTTACTCGATGTGTCACCCATAATTCGAATGAATAGAAGCTGTCCAGAGCTTTGCAAAAATATTCATGATGAATTGAAAGAAAAGGATAGAAGATTAATGGAATTGGAAGGTAAACTAGCAAGAGCAAATTTGGTGATAGACAAATACCTGATGGAAAACTCTGAATTGAAAAAAAAAATAGAGCATAGTGAATCAAGAATTGAATCATTGACTCAAATATGCACTTCAACTTCCAAAGGACTTGGGACAAATAGTAAGAAAAGGAAATTGGATAAAAGATTGGAAACCAGTTCCCTTGATTATATTAAGCGAAACATAAACATACAGGAGCTTAATAACTCTCCTAAATTAAATAACAACCAAGATGATATTTTAAAATTAGAGATTTTAGACACTCAACTTTATAACATTAACATGAAACTTGCTTCTCTACAAACACAGCTAGGTGACACTTTAGAAGAGCTTAATAGTATCTCAAAAACTATTAGATATAAGATAAATGATGGCAAATCAAAAAGTATGGAAACAACATTGAACGATACAGGATCAGATAGTCAAGATAAGAGTAAATTATGTATTATGAGTACAATAACACATATTAAACTTCTACCAATTGTGGAGGATACCTTTGGTAAACATTTTCAATATTGTCATTACATCAAACCAAAATGTGGAATACGTGAACTAGTCAGTTGCATAGAACCTAAAATAAATCATTTCACAATGAACGATTTTTGCATTATAATAATTGAAGAAGAAGATTTTAGAGTTACAAATAATTACACGGAAGTGATAAAAACTATACAAAACTATTTATGTAAAATCACACATACCAATGTTATTCTATGTTCGCCTCCTTTTAAATGTGGTTATTATAATGATATGTATAATTCGAGAATTGAAGATTTTAATGATAAGTTGTACTGGAATAGCGTAGAGAATGAGTATGCTTATATTGTAGATTCTAATATCCCTCTTGTATATGATTACTCCATGTTTGATTCACGGACAGGGGTAATCAATAATTATGGAATTCGGTGTATTTTTGACTTAATTCATAAACGAATATGTTACATTCAGCAGTTTTTTCTTAAATAATGTGTACAACTATGATGAACATAATAATGTTCAACTTCAATCTCAGATTTCTAACATAATGTCAACCTCATCATATGATGTGGGGCAACAGCACAGACTCCAATAGAGTTTTTATCGCACAAAAAAAATGCATCAGAGCGATTTGCGGAATTCCACCTGACGAATCTTGTAAGCCGTTGTTTAAAAGTCTTGGTTTATTACCGTTGCCTTCATTGTATATTTTAGAAATTTGTAACTTTGTAAAAAAGAACCTACAACTTTTCAAAAAATCTAGTGATTGTATAAACGTAAGACTGCGTAGAGACCCACATAAATTAACACTAAATGTTATTCCTAAATCAGATAAATATAGAAAAAGCTGTTTAGCTATGTGCGTCAATGTTTTTAATAATATTCCTAATGAATTTAAAACTTTAGAATATGGGTTATTTAGAAAGAAATTGTTGAAATGGCTTAAGAGTCACAACTTCTATAGTGTTAAGGAGTTTTTTCATAAGCGGAGCTAATTTGACATAGTATTATAAAAATAAGTATTGTATTTTGGATTATTTTTATTTAATATTTAATAATTTTACCGAATAAGATAAAATAATGTAAGTTGACATGTATATAATCAAAGAATGTAAGTTTGTGAATGTGTAATTGGTAGTTTTGTGACTCAGTTTTATAGTATAAATGTAATTTTAAAATATTGAGATTTGCATGCTGTTTTGAAAATGGCTAAACATGAGAACAACTTTATTGATCAACACCTTTATACCATGTTTGACGCAAATAAAATGTATTCTATTCTATTCTATTCTATCATATACTGCTCCATGTGATAGTTCTGTTGACCTTAAAAATAGTTTGAATATTTTCCATTTGAATGACAAAGTTTAAAACCTAAAATTGATGAATTAGAAATGTTAATCTCAGAACAAAAAATAGACATTTGCTGCTTTAGTGAAACTTTTATGAGGAATAATGAAATAACTTTTTTGCGAATAGAAGCTCTTAAATTGGCCGATTACTACTGCCGTAATAGTGGAAAAAGAGGCGGTGTTGCTATTTATGTAAAAAGCTTGATTAATTATTGTAAGATAGACTGAATCTCTCAAATGGCAATAGAACGTCATTTTGAGTGTTGTGGTATTGTTGTGAAGGATTTATATTGGTTAATTGTATGTATCTATAGGACTCCAGATGGTGATTATGATACTTTTATAAGCTTATTGGAGAGACTGCTTTATAAACTAACTTCAAGAACTAGAAATAGCTATAAAAAATTGTTCATATTAGGTGATTTTAATATAAATTTATTAGAGAAAAATAAAAAATCACAAACATTTATTAATACTTTGCTTGCATTCAAGTTACAAACCACAATTAAAGAACCGACCAGAATTACAACTAATACGAAAACTTGCATTGACAACATTATAACTAATGTTAAAAATTTC
Organism: Scoparia ambigualis; assembly: GCA_963921215.1. NCBI lineage: Eukaryota > Metazoa > Arthropoda > Insecta > Lepidoptera > Crambidae > Scoparia > Scoparia ambigualis. The sequence continues at coordinate 7,832,396 of OY992514.1, forward strand.
TCCACCAAGGTGCTGGATATAGGGCTATCAGATCACACTGGACAACTTATATGCGTTCCCTGCCCTAACAGCTTTCATCAAAAATATTGGTTCGTTTATAAAAGAAATATAGATCTACACTTAGAAATCTTTTTAAAATATTTGGAGCAAGTAAGTTTTGCAAACGTTTATAAGGAAACGGATGCAAATATTGCATATAAAACATTTATAGAAATGTACAGTCTAATTTATGACTTATGTATACCACAAAGCAAAATTAAAATAACTTAAAAAAAATGTCCAAAATGGAAAACTAAAGGAATCACAATTGCAAGTAGAAATAAAAGACTTTTGTACTTACAAACACGACGACACAATAATACTGCAAGTCTAAATATATATAAACAATATGGCAGAATAATGAAATTTGTTACAAGACGGTCTAAAAAAAATTCTAATATAAGACATATCAATAAAAGTTTTAATAAAAACAAAGCTACGTGGAATGTTATTAAAGAAAATACAGCACAGAATAATAATATAAAAGAAACAGTACATGCCATAACAAAGGATGGAAAACTAATTACACGACCAATTGAAATTGCCAAAACATTTAATAATTACTTAGTAAAACTATGTGAGCCCAACCTACATAAACCGGATTATAAACCTTTAACTTCTTCAAATTGCAAAAGTATTTTTTTGAGTCCTGTTGATGTAAATGAACTAATAAAGATTATAAAAAACTTAAAAAGTAAAAAATCAACTGGTATTGATAATATACCGGTCCAGCTAATAAAATCTAGTATTCCATACATAGTAAAGCCTCTGGTGTTCATTATAAACTTGTCAATTGAGACTGGCTGTTTTCCAAGTGACTTAAAAATATCTTTGGTCAAACCTCTTTACAAAAAAGGGTTAAAGACGGATTTGACTAACTACAGACCAATAGCCTTGCTCCCCAATTTTGCAAAAATTTTTGAAAAAATTATACATAGTAGGATTATTTCGTTTTTAAACACTAATAACGTATTGCATAAAAACCAGTTCGGCTTTCAGAAAAATAAAAATACTTACTTAGACAATAGAGTGCAGGCAACCATTTTAGATGTCTACAATAAAAAATCAAAAACTATAGAGCGAGTGATGTCGGATTTTAAACCTATAAACATAGGAGTCCCTCAGGGTAGCGTTCTGGGACCGTTGTTGTTTTTAATATATTTAAATGAACTGCCTCTAGTACTGACCCATCTTTGCGTCATGTTTGCAGATGACGCCACAATATTTATTCCAAAAAGCAACTGTAGCGAATTTGAATACAATATCGAAATTAACAGCACATTGGAGTTGGTGGTTACCTGGCTCGCCTCCTTAAACCTAAAAGTTAACATAAGTAAAACAAAGATAATGCAATTTAGAAATTATAAACGAACTGCTTTAGATTTTAACATCACTATTGAAGGTGAACAAATTGTTGAGGTTAACCATATCAACTTTTTGGGTGTTACAATGGACACTCATCTTAACTGGAAATATCATGTGGAAAAAGTTAACAAAAAAATTTCTAGCTATTGCTATGCACTCTCAATACTAAGGAATGTAACGTCAGAGGATGTGGCAAGGAGTGCTTATTTTGGTTACGTGTATCCCCTCCTGACCTATGGCATAATATTTTGGGGTAATTCTGTGGAATCACAGTCCTGTTTTATTTTACAAAAAAAATGCATACGAATTATATACCGTATTTATAATAATGATACACTAAGAAATACGTTTAAAAGTAAGAAATTATTAACTTTGACTTGTATTTATATCCTAGAAATTTGTAATTTAGTTAATGAGCATAGGGAACTTTTTGAATGTAAAACAAAATTTAAAAATAATCTACGCTCACAATATAAATATGATATTTGTATCAATAAAGCCACTGTAAAGAGCTCTTTTATGCAGAGGGGTACCTATGAAATGAGTGTTAAAATTTATAATCATTTGCCGAATTCTATAAAAATGTTGAATGGAAATGTGTTTAAAAAAGGATTAAAGTCGTGGTTATTGTGTAATGAATTTTATAATTTAAGTGATTTTTTTATTAATAGACATTAATTTAATTTGAATTATTATAATTACATTATTACTTAATTAATTATTTATTGAAAAAAATTGAAAATTAGGATAATTGTTATTTTTTTTTTTTTATTAATTATTTGTATTGTAATTAATATCCAAAAATTTTAAATATTGTATGTCCGAAATGGGCACACTGTTGTGTCAAAAATTACTATTAAGACCTTATTTGTACACAGTGAACAATAAATAACTATTCTATTCTATTCTATTCTATTCATTTACCAGGCTCAAATCTTAACTGTCCAGAGAATGGCTGGAGAGTTCCTGAATTGGCACTGCCTGCCCTTTTTTAAATTTAAGTACATATAAATAATTACTTTAATAAAATGTTAAAATAAATAAGCGATGAACTGTTTCACATGCATGTGGTGTTTACCTGTAATTGTTTGTTGCATTTAATTAATATTAATAGTCTGTAGTATACAGCTTGTATCAAGCGGGGCCAGCCATATTTCACGTACCTAATCAGTTACTTTTAGTGAGCTGGCACACATAAAAACATTTCTTGATATCTCGGGCATTGTGGAAGTACATACTTTTGAAAATAATACGAGTTTATCGACATTATGACCACACTAACAAACAGCTGATCAAACAGCTGATTGGAGTAATGAACTCTGTCTACAGTCTAGTGTTACTTCCTCCTTTGACTCTGCTGTGACCCTAGTATTTTTGTGCCTATTGTGCTGACTCCACCCGCTTTCAACTATTTATTTTTGATCAAGTTTAAAGGGTTCCGTGTTGTTATTTTTTCACTAAGAAAATAAGTTATGACTACCTACTTTTATTTAGTCAATTATTCTCTGTTCCTATCACCAGGTCAGGTCAAGAATGTGTTATCTATCAGGTAAGTACTTTTGACGGTTAATTAGTATGGAGGTACGAATCCAAAACTTTTATGATTTTGAGAAAATTAAATGTACTTAAATGTAAAGAGTCGTCTGAGTATTGTTCATGAATCTTGTCATACGAAACGCACTGAGAAATGTCTTACTTCGCATAGCATTTCTATTTTGCTTAGATCGCGATTTTCTAAGCGACACATAGTAGCTGTGATTGCTGTCTCTTTCCGATTCTATGAATATTTATTTATTTTTTATTTTAATCTTTATTGCACAAAGAAAACAAAATGTACAAAAGGCGGACTTAATGCCAAGTGGCATTCTCTACCAGTCAATCTTAGGGCTAGGCAGAAAGAGTTGTAGGCGGTGCAATTCAAAATATGAAAGTTTTCAGCGCTGCGGCAGCCGCTACTGCCAAGGCTTTAACTTAGAGAATCGCACTGCTGAACAATAACTAAAGCAGTAATGTTCTGAGGTTTCATTCAGCACTGAACTAAACTCACCCGTTTACACGCAGTTAAAATAACAAAACAGAAAAATCTGTCACCATGTGAGTTTTCATTGTAACTTTTATGTCGGCTCTAAAAAAACAGAAAATAATAATGTTAATAATTTGAACAGTGATACAAAAAAGACTTAACTAATTTAAAAATATTGCTAGTTTTCTTAACTCAAAGTCTAATTTACGAGCCCTAAAAAGTATGGGCGGTATTAACATAATGGCGGTATTGATACTAAGAGTCACTCCTGGTATGGGCGTAGTCACAAGAAAGCGTGCGCGTGCGTCTTTCTTCTTAATGGGTTCTGTAGCTCATTTTATTTTTCTAACCGCTTTGGTTGACCCGGTATAAATGTAAGCATTCCTGAAATCCTAACTAGTGTGATACAACATAGTTAAACTTTACTAACTAACTAAGTTTAACTATGTTGTATCACACATAGTTTCAATACTTAACACATTCGTTGTTTACAATAATAATGTTAAGAATAACATTTTTAAACATCTGTGACATACGTACTAAATAAAACTTACGTGTGATGGAAGATTTTATCACTAATTGACCAAATTAATGGCAACAAACCTAAAAATAATACGCAGCGCTTAAGCCAGTTTACACTTTGGTAGTATTTTGTGATGAATTGATGAATAACTTAACTAATTTAAAAATCTAAATTTCGAACCCTAAAAACTACTACGGTTATGGGCGGTATTAACTTCTAGAAACCCAAGCGGTCGCATGAGACCGCAGTTGACAGTGCGCGCATATTCCTGCCTTTGTGGGAGCGGGCAAACTACATTTTCAGAATTCTAAGTACCAGGAGTAGGCGGCACACCCCACAATAGCAACGCCCAACGTACGGTAGGTTTGTTTGCATGTTTGCCTACAATTTTTTCGCAGTTGTTTGTGAAAGCTTGCAGAGTGCATACCTACTTTTAGTTATTTTTTGCTGTTTGGTTTCGATTCGACTACCTATTAAATTAATATGGCATTTCTAAGGAATCAGGAGTAATACGAAATTATTCTTTGTGTCGGAGCAGCTAATGGCAGTCTCCGTGGTGCTCGTGAACTGTACCGTGAGAGATTCATCGACAGCAGACCAGGGGGGTTACTCTTGAACGCAAACTCAATCTTAATACAATTCCAATGCGATTTATATGTATCGATATTAGGATAAGTAAAGATAATTCCGGAACGCCATCTCGATAATAATTTGTTCAATCAATTTCCACGCAATTTAATTCTAATGTGGCGCTATTGTCGCTTACAAAAGTGCCATTTGTCATTTTTTAGATTTGTGATTGGAAATTGATTAATGCAATTGTGTTTCAAGAGTAAGCCTACTGAAGCTTAGCAGCGACGCTTGCCATCGGCGGATTGCTTTCGACGAATGGTTTTGCATCTCCAGCAGACTGGATCCTTTCATGGGACGAGTCCGGAGGTCCAGCCAAATATGCGGGACCCGGGTTTTGAGGTGTTGTGCTTGTGTTTTGCTGTGTTGGAGCCACTTTTGTAAACTGTTTATTGTGAAGTGCAGTGGACTACACGTGCTTCGCTTTACCTCTCAAGCCCCAAGCGGCAAGAAGTGAATCTTTGTGTGCTGTTTTTATCAGATTTATCTAATGTAAGTACTGTTGTTTATTAGAAAATTATTATTGTAACTAATGATTAGTAGGTAATAAGTTGTAAGAAATACATCGAAATACGACTAAAATAATACGTGATGTAATCCGTTAGCATGTTTCCAATTTCCGAGTGAATTGTAACAATATTTGTTTTGTTTACTGTTACATGATAACTTTGTTAAGTATTTTTAATGTTTTAAACAGTTTTTAGCTTGAACATTTTTTTTATCGACTGACCGTGACGTGAGTGAGTGAATTTCTTCAATGAATATTTATCCTTAGGACCTAACAATAAAGTTCAAAATTGATTGTACCGGCCGGCCGAGAACTGACGAGCCAGAGTGAGGCCAGTGAGTGGGGAAATCTTGTTGGCGTAAAACCATTTCGAGTGACGCTACAGTTTTACGCCAGGACTGACGCGCAAAACTGATCGTCAGTGGCCAGCTTAACCGCCTCCGTGGTCTAGTGGCTAAGCCACCGGTTTCAGACCCAGAGGTCCCGGGTTCGATTCCCAGCGGGGGGTACATCTTTGTGTGCTCGGTTTGGTTGGTGGTAGGGTTGTTAAGTCCGCCTGGCTAGCTACCACCATCTTATCTAAGTCTGTCGCCATAACAACGATGTTTATAGCATAGTTGTGTTCCGACAGTTAAGAGTTAAGATAGCCAGTTCCTCAGTGCTTGAGGATTCCGGGTGAAGCGCGCTTCCACCTTCGGCCTTGTCGTCACTTACCATCAGGTGAGATGAAGGCCAAGCGCTTACCCGTACGATTATCTATTCTGTGACTACACCTCAAAGTGCTTCGCTTTAGTTGTATTGAGTTATTTCAAAAATAAGTCATTTTAATCTAGACCTATCTTATGTAGGTACCTACCTAGTCGTAGGTAAGCGTACCTATCTACTTTAGAGTCGAAACAATGTGACTGTAAAATGAAAATATTTTTATTACTTTGATAATAATTACTTAGGTAGGTAAGTACCTACTTAATACAAATTATTAAATCACGAAAGTAAAATAGCTGCCTACTTATGTGTCCAACAAAAAATGCCGCCAAGCGACTGCCGACAAACAACCCAGGCGGGTTGTTTGTGTCAAATGTGCCGCCATGGTCAAAGGTTTTTGATTTTCGCCGCCCGCCGCCGTCACAGTAAAACCTCTTGTTTGAAAACTGTGCGCCTGGTAGGGGGCGGAGGCGTGGCTGACTAGGGCACGCAGTTTTATAAACAGGAGTTGCACTGTAGGCAGTATATCATACAGAGTTCATGACCCTGCTAGTGATGGCTTTAGCTTGTTCTGATTATAAATTAACGACAGATTAACTTTGTTTGTAAATGCAAAAACAAATTAAATTGAGCTTATCTTACTAGGGTATATAAAGAAAGGGTCGATACTAGTGTTAATTTGAAACCCTGGATTAAGGCTGGCCCCGCTTGATACACGCTGTATATATGTTTATCAGTGTAACAAATGTTGGTAAACCTTATAATAAATAAATAAACTAAGTGCTCTGAGCAATTACACTGGTATTGGTAAAATAAGTAATTCAAAAGGAGGCAGGACTCAAATCCACTTTTTAATGTCATCTATAAAATGCTTGAAAAATTAGAACACCTGAACACATGATAGTAATATTTCTACTAGTAAAAAAATACCTTTTGAAGATAAAAGAAAAAGATTTCACATTTACCATTGTACAATGTTTTTGCTAATAAATTATTTCCATAAACAATATATCTTACAACACGGTAATAAAAATGTATGAATCGATTCTTCGCGCTCAGACATTTTTATAAAAAAACAAAGGCCCGCCTCTAACGCCCCACGTGATGCCGCTGTCATCCAGCTCAGCACATTTTTTGTATGAAATGGCTTCTCTAGTTCATAATATGGTTTGTATAGAGATTGCAGTTTGCAAACGAGCTTCAACCCGCCTGAAGGTGCGCGGTCGCCTCGCCCATGGACGCGCACGACACCGAGGGCATCACGCGCGCAACGCCCTCTGAAGTTTTAGTTCTATACCCCTATGCCCTTAATAATTTCATGAATAATTTTGTATAGTGAAAAGTTTAGAATTCGGACGCTATTTCTATACTTTTAAAAACATCTCCTATTTTATTTACAAAATAGAAGCACATATAACAGAAAGATAAGATAATAAGTATGCCCCGCCCAAAACTGGTGCTGCTATCGTAGGGAACTCGCTAACAAACAAATATAAACCTTATCGATAATAAATAAAGGAAAATTATAAAATTGAGTTAAAATGAGAATGAGTGAAGGATGTTAAAATTACAGACACCATTACGAATAACTTAACAGAATTCAATGATTTAATGAGATCCTTAAAGTAATTTAGAGAAATGATAAAAATTAAATCTGAGATATCAAAATTAGGTACTTATTTGGTGGCATAAACCACAGAAACGTAAATAAATTAACATTTTTATCAATTAAATCAATTACAAAATGTAAGAAAAAAAAACAAGTTATGGCTCGTCATGTTGTACTTTATGCAATAGATCGTCCGTTGTATAATAGTTCGCCTTTCAATTTCATCTAATGAGTAGTTAATTTAATAAAGAGTTTCATTGTGAATGTCTACCCAAGAAAAATGATCACTGATACCCATCTTCCCCTATGTTATTTTGCTTTTGAGTACGAGTATCGATGCAACGGTGATACGTTGCTGAAATATCGTTTACCTATTTATGACAATAAAAACACATAAACACCATAAAACACCGGTAACAATTATTAACTACAGTAGGAGTAACCTCGTTATTTTAAAGTGTTATATGTACTTACATTCTTTTACTGCCTTCATTACTTTCTCCCTTGATGGATCTGGTTTTACTTCAGGGATGAAGCCCAACTTAGAGAACGTGTCATAAAGCGCTTTCACGTCCTTCGCAGTCCCATGCCGTGGTGTTTTATAACCTTTTGTATTCCTGTGATTTAGAACGAGCATAGCGTGTTGGGAGAAGTTTTCCAACCCATATGTGGTCGATTTGAATTTCCGCTTGTTACCTAACAAAGTAGTAGTTGATTTCACGCTACTGTTCGATGTTATATCTTTTGGAGAAGGATTGTCTTCTGGTTTAGTCGTTTCTTCTTCTTCTTTTTTGTCTTTAGGCACTAACACAGTTGGCGGTCTATACATCACTGCGTCCACTGTAATGGCATTGCCACTTGTTGTCATATTATCGTCCGCCATACTTGGTCAACTATTTGCAAAACAATGAATGGTAAGATGTGTTCAAGTATTTTAACAACTTTTGCACTGACTCTTAAAAGCACGTCTGTCCCTATCAAGCGTGTAAGTGCTTATATATCGGTTCCTATTTCTCTGAATATTATTATCTTATCAAATACGTGAAAACCCAAGTCTGTATTATGATGTTTACAGCAGTTCGTGAATATTCCGTATTTTTTTAATTTCACTGCATATAATTATTCATAATTAAAACCTACAGTGCTTAATATAGTGAACAGGGAAAATGTGTGTGCGTAAAATACTAAGTTATAATACATGGAATATCTGGAACCGATCCTGCACATGGGATAAATATTTATTTAATTGATCGAGTTCGAGTCGGATCGTTACACGGTTCGGACATAAATTAATTTTATATTTGGTTTTTAAAAACAAGCTATCAGATTAGGCTATCAGATTAGAAATTAAAAAAGACAGTGTCGAAAAACTTTCCACGTGCAGGATTAAAAAATAAAAAAGATTCAGGGTCCTTCAAACGAGGCGTGAAGAAGCACTTTGTGGGCCGGCAGAGTGAGGGTGACTGATGCTACGTCTCTTACGCTGCACCAGTTGTCCTCGCGCCTGGACTTCATTTCCACTTAACATCAGGTGGAGTGGGGTCATTTGACGGGCATAGTATGATAAAAAAAAGACGGTGTTAATTAACTTCGGCGGGCAAGATAAGTCCACGGCGGATCAACTTAAAAGAGCACCCGGCTCAGATTTCCAGAAGGATGCGGGTTCGAATCCTGCTCGTGGAAATTTTTTGACACTGACTTTTTCAATTTGCAATTGGTTCGCAACAAAATATGCGATAAAATTATACAACCATAACACTATCAGATTAGGGTTCAAATAATGCAAATAATATAAAAAACCTTTCTTTTTTTTAACCGATACTTCAACGTTCGATGTTCGGAATAACCTCTCAGTCCCAGATAAGATAATTTATAGCTGTAAATCGCATCCATTCTAGCGGTGCCGCGCGCTTAACATAGCATATTTGTAATTTATTTAATATTGATTTGAAATGGACGAGACTAATGCGGTCGCGAGTGGATCTTCTGAACCTGTAAGGAATGGTGCTGGCCATGACACCGGTAGACCAGTTGAAGTGAAACAGCCAGACACACCAGAAGAGCAAGCTGCTGCAAGGCCAACTACACTTAGACCGATTAACACCAGAGCGCTGTTAAAGGAGGCGCAGACGTACCAGCTGCAAAATTTCGAAAAGCATGCAATGTTAATGTTTGTACAGAACTACAACATAGACGGTTATGACACGACTTCTGTTAATAAATGTGATGCAGACGCGCTAAATGAGACATTTTCAGATTTTGGCTTCGAAGTTCTTCCTGTGAGAAATGATATGACGAAGGACAAGATAATGCAAGAGGTGCAGGAATGTAAGTTGTATACTATTTTAATTTAAACTTTGGGGAAGTGACCTTGGAAAGTCTATTGAGGCAGGAAAGTGTTAAAGTAGTCAGTTTTTTTGGTTTTAAATTATGTGTCCGTGTTATGTTCCCCTTAAATTAAAAGTAATATAAGTACTTACTTAATATTTTTAGTTTATTTATCATTAAATATAATAAGGTTTATTGCATGTTAGACTAAGGAGCAAGTAATTTTTCATTTAGCATCTGTTGCAGAGCTAGGAAAACCCCGTAATATGGCAAGCAGCGTCAGTAACGCTGCCAAAAGGGCCAAAACTAACTGATCTTTATCATTTTTTTTATTTAAGTATTTAATTTTATTCAAAAATTAAGTACTCATAAATTACATCTCGGCGTTCTTGTTTGTGATTAAAGCGCTTGTGTTATAGAGTTTAATTTTTAGACTAGGTCCAACCTCAGCCTATCGTGTATTATAACACCAAAAGAGCAGGTGAGGCAAGTCTTCCTCTTTGCCAGTATCACAGGCACACAGTTGGCTGTTCTTGCACTTGAAGCGGTGCAGATAGCTGGAGAACCCGCCGTGTCCCGTGAGTTCTTGCGATAGGTGTTTCTTGGATGTGAATTTTCTAATCGTGCTGGGTGCCAGCTTGGCATCCAGGGAAAGATTTACGTGGTCCCGGCTGTGTCCTGACTGTTCTGAGTGCTTAAATTAGGCGGTGCTTTTCGTTTCTTATATCAAGAGATGCATCTCTCATTTTACTGGATCATTCCTGGGAACCGTCCTTTAAGAGGATATCACAATGAGGTTAACCTAACGGTATACGTAACTAACTAGGCGAGTTACAATATTGCCACATATACCGATAGCGCTAGGTTTTGAGGTTTCAAAAATATTACAGTTCTTTCTGTTTCGCGTATCCGATTGTAACTAAGGTTGCTAAACGCAAGGTGTATATATTGTATATACAGGGCGTCCCACGGATATGCCACATGAAGGGAAAGTACCTTGAATATTGTAGATGGAACATTTTACTACAAGAAGACATTATTTGAATTTAAAAAACAATTTAAACTGCATTCATAGATATTTAAATAATTACATGGTTGAACCGGGAATCAAACCCGTTATATGAGAAAAATAATCATCCTGTAGCTTTATCACACCGATCGAAAAGCTTCATCTTATGGATTATTTTTTGCTAAATAACATAGTGTCACAAATAAAAGGAAGACTATGAATTGTAACATTTTTAATACAAAATTATTCTATTTATGTATGTAATGTCAGTTGTGTGTCCTTACGGCAATGTCAGTGTTATGTATATATAAATGTAGCCTCTTTGCTTTAACTTCATTCATTCTCTCTTATTTTTCTTGTTACATTGTCATGTTATCCGGTTGTCACAGTAACGGTTATTATTAAAATATGGAGTCTACTACTAGAATTACTCATTTAGAAAATACCTAATATTGGCGACGAGGATGGAGGCAGACTGGTGCGACTTACTCGCCTGCGCGCAAATATACGCGGCCAGCTGCACATATAATGATATTATATGTGTAGATACGTTGCCTGCCCTCAGTAGTGACTAGAACAAATCCAGGTATTTGACTGGACCTCATTTAGTCACACGTCAGTCATTGTCACGTCAATCCTTCACGGCCTTCCTGTGTATACAGAAATTGTAAAAAATTATACTGCAACCATGAAACAAGATTTTTTTTAATTTCACTTGTAATTATTGTAAAAATAAATTTAAAATAGAAATTTTCATTTAGTGAGGACATTTGCCCTGTTGCCAATTCGATATGCATGAGTGAGACGCGTGTACTATGTAAGAGAGAGACGTTTCTGTAAGAGTGAAAGAGAGCAAACAATGGCGGCCGAGATGGCGCATAAATTCAATGAGCTCATTGGTCAACTCAACTACCTTAAAGAGTATACAAAAGTTAAAATATATGTGTATCTCTTTTTAACAATAGGCTAATGATATGATTGCATTTATTTTCTTTCCCTTTCGACGTGATTACGTCATAGAAACCATTTCGCCATTTTTAAATCAATTTGTTCAGGTGTAACTAGTCTATATATTAAAGGTCATTGGCCAGCTGACCAAGTTTAAACATATACTTTCACGGTACAAAATCCTTCAGATTACGAAGTAAAGTACACGTTTGATTAGTCTAACAAATTACGAACAAACATTTGAAAAAGTACAAAATGAAACTGAGTTATTACAAACACATGACGCGGAAGCTGAAATTGAACAGCGGCATTCTACAGAAGAGTAAATATTAAAGCTATAAGGCTTAGGCCCTACATCACCGAACGCACCGTCGACTTACGTCACGGCTTTACTTCAATACTTACACCTGGGAACAGTACATAATATAATTAAAGCTAAAGCTACATGGCTTAGGCCCTACATCACTGAACGCACCGTCGGCTTACGTCACGGCTTCACTTCAATACTTACACCTGGGAACAGTACATATTACAATTAAAGCTAAAGCTACATGGCTTAGGCTCTACATCACCGAACGCACTGTCAACTTACGTCACGGCTTCACTTCAATACTTACACCTGGAAACAACCAACTGGAGCCTGAGCACGTGGAGGTGCAGGACACGGACAACTCTTCAGATACATTCGATGACTCCACCCCTTGGGATATTAATATAATACGATCTTACAACACCCATACCATCCGGCCACGAACGGACAGGCAGAGCGATACGTACAAACAATTTAAAAGGCAACACATATCATCAAGGCAGAGCCAGGCTCTCTACAAGACAAACTGCTGGATATTAAGGAACGCTTACGGAGGACGCCGAGCAGCAACACAAACAAAAGCCCATAGTATGAGCTCATGTTTGACAGGGAGATAAAAAACATCATAAGTGTTCATTTCAAGGCGAGGACGAGGGATGAAATACGTCCGCCGACTGATGGGGCAAGGGTACGCTCATTTACTGTTGGGCAGAGAGTGCAAATACGCAGATACACAGACGACAAAATTAAATGGGAATTCGGAACCGTTTTAAGGATATTTGGCCAATTGTACTATCAAATAGAGACTGATTCTGGTCAGATTTGCAAAATAAATGTTGATGACATGCAGGGTACGTACATTAATACCAAGAGAGTAATAGTAACACCGAACACCTTTGGGAACTTAACAACTGGACGATTTGGGACGGAGGTGTTATGTATATAAAACGAAAAAATTATTACATAAAACAATAACATTCGACACGATTAACACTGAGTTGCTTGTTGCTAAACTTAGGTGCTACGGCTTTGATGATCTTGCACTTCGGTGGTTTTCTAGTTACTTAAATAATCGCACGCAACAGGTAGAAGTCATTTCCAGCAGTGGAATAAGAAAAGTATCTGCCACATCTCCAGTAAGTAAAGGCGTTCCACAAGGCTCGATACTGGGACCTATTATTCTCTTCATTGTGTACACTGCTGACTTGCCTAAAGTAATTACGCACACAGATCATCATCTTTATGCAGATGACCTCCAGTTGCACATATCTTTTAAGCCATCTGAAACCTTAAACACATAGTTGAATGGTCGGAAGCAAATGGTTTGGTGTTGAACCCAGTCAAGACCAAGTTTTTGATCCTGGGCTCTAAGACTCAAGTCAGTCGGATTATCAGTTGTGCGCCTGAAATAAAAATTAATAATGTTAATATTGAGCAGGTTGGGGAAGCTAGAAATCTTGGGGTCTGTATGGATGGTAGTTTAAGATTTGAAAAGCATGTAAGCGATGTTGTCTAGCAGTGCTATTACAGACTGAGAGTGTTGTATCAGGTGCGGCAGTACTTGAGTGTGGAGACAAGAATTTACCTTTGCGAGTCACTAATCCTATCAAAATTAAACTATGCTGATTCAGTGTTGGGTACGTGTTTACTAGCTCGCACTAAAAGAGTGATACAACGCCTCCAAAACTCATGCGTCAGATTCTGTTTCCCTGTGCCAATGACCTGTACCTCCAAGATCTCATATAACTCCATATTTAAACAACAATAACCTCATGAATATGGAAACTTGACGTAGGTTACATTTTGCAAGTTTGCTCTTTGGTGTAATAAAAGATAAAAGTCCACCATATTTATATTGAAAATTACAATTTACTCAACGCCAACGAATAAATTTGTCCAACTTTTAAGACTACTGCTTTTCGTGGCAGTTTTCGATATTCGGCTTCTAAGTGCTGGAACAACATTCCTCCACCTATACGACATAGTCTGAGTATTGGCTCCTTTAAAATTAGGTGCAGGAAGCATTTGCTAAACACACAGAAAGCCGAATGACATTAATTTATTAATTATATTGGATTTTTATGTATAATTGTGTTGTGTTGTTGTCGTGAATTTTGTGGATGTTTGTATGCTCTACTGAACCATTTAAAAGATCAAACTCTCACAGATTCTTCTGTCACCTGGGTAATTTTTTGTATAACAGAATAAACTTGTCTCTATGTATTTACTCCATGACCAAAGTAAAATGTAAAAAAAAACCGTACAAGAGTATGATGACACAGAGAACTTACTATTAGTTATTACGTAATCGTGAACACCGAGTGAGAAAAATGTTGATTAAGTAGAGCAATAATATTTAATATTATAATTGTACTTTCTATTTCCGTATATTTTATAGTTTAGCTATTGTGTAAATGATTTATTGTCTAAAAAGCACTAACCTACTTTTATTCATAGATACCTAATACACAGGCAATATTGTTTGCTTAGCTTAGGTATCACATATTCTCCTTCTGAGCGGCTTTGAGGGGAGTTTTGACGGCGCCCCTTCTGGGCGCTGTTACACGGGGGGGAACGGGGTAGTCCGGCGCCCCTTCTGGGCGTCGTTTTAATGGGGGGAGGGGACGCAAAGGTCCCAAAGCAAAGGGGGGGAATTTGGGGGGGGGGGGGAATTCGGCGCGAACGCCAGCGCCAAGGCCAGCTCTGGTCTCCTCTGGCTGCAACGACCCGCCCGGGCGTGCGGGTAGCGGCGGTCGGGACCAACTGGCGATGGAGAGGAACAACTCCGCAAAAACCCGGGAGGCAACCTGTGGAACCGCGTCACCAGAGACGTTAAAAGGAAAAGGGGATGGGAAACCCGAAAATTTCCCACCCCCTAATCGTATGAAATGCCAGAATCAAGAAAAAGTATTCTGCGCTGCGATCCCGCTAGCGCCGGGCGCAGTGGGGTACCCGGGCCCCGCTGTGATAAATCTGTCACCGAAGACTCTGCAGAGGCGAGCTGCCAGGCTCCTGCAGTAGTGCATGCTACTGGTGGCACACGGAAGAGGGTGAAGTCCGCGAAGGAAAAACATGCCGGGGACGCGACCGGTGAAGCGCTCGCGAGGGCTAGTGGCCCGAGCGACGCGGAGCCGGCGGTGCCCGGTTCGGAGGGCGTGAGGGAGTTGCCCGAGAGGGGCGCTGTAGACGATGGGTCCGGGAAGGACGGAGAGCATGCCGGGGACGCGCCCAGGGAAGCGCCCGCTCGGGTTAGTGGCCTGAGCGGCGTGGAGCTGGCGGTGTCCGGATTACAGGGGAAAGGGAGGTTGCCTAAGGAGGGCGGAGTTGTGGCTGAGGTAGAGTCCGAAAAGGACGGTGATGCCGGGGACGCGACCAGCAATGCGTCCGCGAGGGCTAATGGCCTGAGCGGCGCGGAGCTGACGGTGTCCGGGGATGATGGTGTTGATGCCGATGGTCGTGTCGGCGGTTCGAAGGAGTTGGTTGTGGAGGAGGCAGCGTCCGACTGCTCGAATTGCTCGTGCCCGGAGGTGTCCGAGGTTGTGATTCATGTCCCGGGGTGCGGCCCCCTTCGCCTGGACGATCCCGGGCGGAAGGAGCAGACCGCAGAACGTCGCCACGAAGGGGAGGGGTCCGATGGATATTCCTGTGCTATGTCCGGTCGTGAGCCGTCAAGCCGAAGGAACAGTGCCAGGGACGAATCCCTCACCCTCATGGATACGGAGGAGGAGAGCCGTAAGCGGCGGCGGGTCGACTCCGACCTGTCGGACGCGGAGGGGTCGACAATAACACCTGCGGCACCCAAAATCTCCTCGGCGAGACGTGGAGGGCACTCCGCGCACCCTGTTGGCGCAAGACGGAAAGAGGTGGAGGGAAGAGCGGAGGATGAGCCCGAGGAAGGTCGTGTCTCGGAGTGTATCTCGGTGTGTAGCAGTACGGCCGAGAACATTATCGAGGAAGAGAGGAATGGAGGCAACCATGGATCGCTTGATGGTTACGGGAGCTCGCGCTCGTTCGGAGGAGTGAGCGAAGGCAATGGTGGATCCCTCGAGGGAGGTATGTCGGAGCGTAGCGACTACACCCTGTGCATGTCATCGGGGGACGCACAATTTAACCTGCCGCATGCAACCCCGGAGACGCTGTCGGAGTCGGAATCCACGAACACTGGTGCTCCGATAGGCAATAAACGACCCCATGGTGCCTCCAGCAGCGAGGGAAGTGAGAAAGCGGGAGGGGCGAACCCCGCTAAGGTTGGATCCTCCCAGCGTGGCGGTATGACGGGCGCTATGCGCTCTCGCGCCCATCCAGGCACGTCTACCGGCGTCGCCGCAGCCAAGAGGCAATTGACGTCCGGCGGACAGTACGACAGTGAGGAGGAATACCTCCCGCAAGATGAGGGCATGGACCGGAGCGTGCTAGAGGACATCTTCGCAAACGGTGCGGCTGACAGACAAGACCTGCGCAGGACGAAAAGAAAGCCGAATAAGTCTCAGGTGGGGACACGCCCAGAAGAAGGCAGCCCCCAATCTGCCTACAGGAAGAATCCTGTCGACCAGGGTGGCATGGACGCGTCGAGCTTCGTGGCCATGATGAAACGCAAGGGTAAGGACGTCGAATCTCTTGCGGACAAGGAGGATTCCACCAAACTCGACCTGCTGGAGGAAGCTGAGAGGGCAGTTTTCTCCATCTATGATTCCGCCCAAAAATCGAGCAACCTCAAAGGCTCGGTGCATGGCCGAATAAACCGAGCATCAATGGTCTTGGCCAAAACGGTCCATGCACTCAAGTACATGACACAAGAGGACGAAATCCGCCGCCTGAATGCCCATGCTGACGTACAGGCCAAACAGATCGCCCTTCTGAAGGCGGATATTGCGGCATTAAAGAGGGGGTACGAAGAGTCCAACAAGGTCAATAACAGCCTCAAGACTCCGCCCCCCCCCATTGTAGTGCAGAGCCAAAGCCCGAAGGTGGAAGATCTGTTGGTCGCGGTGCAAAGGGAGATGGACAAGAGGCAGAAGCAGTCCATGGAAAGCATCCGGAACATGCTGGATGCTTTCAAAAGCGGCATCGAACAGAGGCTGGGCCCGGAGACTAGGCTTAGGCCGCCTCTAGCTGGGGACAGGGTAAGGGCCGCTGCTGCCTCCGCTCCCGCTGCTCCTGCCGCCCCTGGCTTCCTCGCCGCCACCGCCGTTGCCGCCGCCGCTGCCGCCGCCGCTGCCCCCGCCGCTGCCGCCGCCGCTACCGCCGGCACTGCATCTTATGCCGCCGCCGTCGCCACCGCTGCTTCCCCTGCTGCTCCCGCAGATGATGGTGCTGTCGCCGGTCCCTCCTGGGCCCCGCACGAGGTACCTGAAAAAAGAGCAAAGGGAAATGTAAAAGGGGGGGAAATAACACACCGCACTTACCTGGCTGCTCCGAGGAAGAGGGCTCCGGCTGCTCCTGCTCCGCTGCTCCCTGCGGCCGATGTTCCTGCTGCTCACGAACCGTCGCTCGATGCTGCAGCTTCAACCCCTGCGAATGAATGGAAAGAGGCTGGAGGAAAAAAGAAGATATCGAGGCGGAGAAGGAGGGCAGCCCGGTTAGCACGGGCGGGTGCTAACCAAACTTCCTCCATCCCAACTAAAAAGGTGCCTCACAAGCTGGAGGCCCCTCGCTCCTCTGTGGTCACCATGACCTTAAACAACGACGCTCTGACCAAAGGCGTAACCTATGCCACGGTCATGAGCAGGGTCATTGGTGCGATAAACCTGGAGGACATGGGCCTACAATCCTTAAAGATCCGCAATACGGCCGCAGGTGGCCGGAAACTGGAGATAGCGGGTGCTACCAGTGGCCCTAAAGCAGACGCTCTTGCGGGCAAAATCAAGGATGTGGTTGGCGACATCGTCCATGTTGGCAGGCCTACCAGATGTGCAGAAGTGAAGCTGGTTGGGCTTCATGACGGAGCGACCCCCGAAGCCATTGCGGCAGCCATAGCCCGCAAGGGAAACTGCCTAACGTCCGAGGTTTCGGTTGGTCCGATCCGCGGCGCGATGGGGTGGGCCCCTTCTACGGCCATTGCGCGATGCCCAATACCTGTGGCCAAGCGACTTGTGGGGGAGGGCACCATTCCCATTGGGTGGGCTGCGGTGCAGGTGATCGCCATGGAGCCGTCCCCGACCAGGTGTTTCAGGTGCCTGGGCACGGGGCACACCAGATACACGTGCCCCTCAAAAGTAGATAGAGGCGCCCTTTGCTTCAGATGTGGAAAGGAGGGGCATAGGGCTGAGCAGTGTGAGGTTGCGGAGCCCCACTGTCTGGTGTGCGCGGAGGGCAAGGTGCCACACAAGCACGTCATGGGGAGCAGGTCCTGTCGCCCTCCCCCCGCCAAGAGCACGACTCCCTTGTGGAAGCCGGTGGTGCAGGTGCCTCGCGCAGAGCCGCGCGTAGTGCCCATGGAAGTCGTCGCAACAACGGGACCCAATGTCAGCACGGCCTAGTGACATCATCTTACAGGCGAACCTCAACCACTCCGTCGCCGCGCAAAACCTGCTTGTGCAGCAGATGACGGAGTGGGAGGTTGGTGTGGCTCTAGTGGCGGAGCCACACTCTGTGCCCTCCGGGCCCAACTGGCTTGGGGATACAATGGGGCTGGCGCTCATCGCTACCCCCTCTAACAGCGGCGCAACCCCCATCCTGCTTAAGGAGAGGGGCCCTGGCTATGTTGCTGTGGCTTGGGGCGACGTTGCCCTGGTTGCGGTATACTTCTCCCCGAATCGGCCGCTGCGCGAATTTGAGGCGTTTATGTCTCAGCTCCTGGGAGTGGTCAGGCGTTTGTCCCCGCTACAAGTCGTGCTAGCGGGTGATTTGAACGCGAAGTCGACCACGTGGGGGTGCCCCAGGACTGACCACAGGGGGGTGGAGGTCGAGGATTTTGTCGTCGAAAGCGGTCTCGTCCTCTTGAACCGAGGTAACGTCAGCACCTGCACCCGATGGCAGGGGGAGTCGATTGTCGACGTCTCCTTCGCATCCCCTGCCATCGCTTCCCGGGTCTCAGAGTGGAGGGTTATGGAGAGAGGGGAATCCCTCTCCGACCACCTATACGTGTGGATGAAGATCTCCCACACCTCCCTCACCAGCCTCCAGCCTAGAACAGGCGTCCGCACAGCCCGGTTCAGGAAGTGGGCACACACTCGCCTGAACCGTGAGGCAGCCAACGAAGCGGCCCTGGTTGAAATGTGGTTCCGGGATCCCCCAGCTGACATGAGCGTGGACCTTCAAGCGGCCAGGTTTCAGCGCGCCCTGACCCGCGTATGCGACGCCAGTATGCCCAGGGTAGGAGATCGTCCACACCAACGGGCAGTGTACTGGTGGTCCGCCGAAATTGCCGGGTTGCGTGCCGCCAGCATTTCGGCGAGACTAAACCTCCAGCATTGCCGTAGGAGACGCCACTCGGAAGATGAGGAGGCCCATTTCTACGCTCTCTTCAAAACGGCCAGGAAAAGGCTGCAAGTTGAGATCTTGAAGGCCAAGACGTCGGCCTGGAATGAGTTCCTGGCCGATTTAGACAGAGACCCGTGGGGAAGGCCGTATCGTACAGTACGGAATAGATACCGCAACCCTGCCCCCCCCACGGAGTCATTCGAGCCAGGACTCCTGGCAAGAAACTATTCTTGCCAGGAGTCCTGGCTCGAATGACTCCGTGGGGGGGGCAGGGTTGCGGTTGACTACAACGGCCTGTTCCCGGCCCGCGAATTCGAGACGGTGCCGTTCGTACCACCAGAGCTGGACGAGAGCCACGATGTGGAAAGGATCCCTCGCATCTCTGAGGAAGAGATGGCGCACGCCGTCGATCGCCTCCGCCTGAAAAGAAAGGCACCCGGGCCGGATGGCGTCAGCGGTAAAGTGTTGGGCATAGCCCTTGACCATATGGGAGAGAGGCTGACCGGCCTTCTCGACTGCTGCCTCCGCCAGGGGAAGTTCCCCAAAGTGTGGAAAGAGGGCCGGTTATGCCTCTTAAGGAAAGACGATCGTCCACCGGACATGCCATCGGCCTATAGGCCGATCGTCCTGCTGGATGAGACGGGCAAGCTCTTCGAGCGTGTGCTTGCTGCCCGTATCATCGAGCACTTGGACGCCGGCGGGCCCAACATTGAGTCATCTCAGTACGGGTTCCGTCGGGGTATGTCCACCATGGACGCAATACTTGCCCTTAAAGGTACTACCGAAGTGGCAGTTGCCAGAGGGGAAAGGGTGTTAGCGGTCTCGCTTGATATTGCGAACGCATTCAACACCCTTCCCTTCAACTGCATTAACCAGGCCCTTATTTACCATAGGGTACCCTGGTACTTAAGAAGGGTCCTGAAGGACTACCTCCAGGATCGAAAGATCCTTTTCCTGGAGAAGGGCGCGGAGCGCATCAGTGCTCGCCGTATGGTGTGCGGTGTTCCACAGGGGTCGGTCCTTGGACCTCTCCTGTGGAACATCGGATACAATTGGGTCCTGAGGGGGGATCTCCTTCCCAAGACGGGTGTCATCTGCTATGCAGATGACACCCTAGTCACCGCCTGGGGCGGCGACTACCAGGATACGGTCACACTCGCGTCAGTAATGGCCACTTTGACCACATCGAGAATCCGCATGTTGGGGATGGAGGTAGCTCTCCCGAAGACGGAAGCCATAGTGTTCCACGGCCCTCGACGGAAACCGTCGGGCAATAGGAGCATCATGGTGGACGGCGTGCGGGTCGAGATAAAGTCCCAGATGAAATATCTGGGACTTACCCTCGACAGCCGGTGGCGGTTTGAGCCGCATTTCGCAGAGATGGCACCACGGGTGGTGAAGGCGGCGATGGCGCTTTCGCGAGTGCTCCCCAACATAGGAGGCCCAGGGGCAAGCTGCCGCAAGCTGTACGCCGGAGTGCTGCGCAGCATGGCGCTTTACGGCGCGCCGGTCTGGTCCGATTCACTCTCCCGCAAAAACATTGCGATGCTACGTAGGCCACAGAGGGTAGCTGCGAGGAGGGTGGTGAGGGGATACCGGACGGTGTCGTTCGCGGCGGCGACAGCCTTGGCGGGCATGATTCCGTGGGAACTCGAAGCACAGGTGTTAACCGAAGTCTTCGAGTTCCGCTCGGAGGGAAGGGCTGGGGGCGAACGCCCTACCATGGAGGAGGTCCAGGGCGCCAGGCGCATCGCGCGCGAAATGGCAGTGTGGCGCTGGGAGGACCAACTGGAGTCCCCAGGAGCCGGTGTCGTCACGGTCGAGGCCATTAGACCGGTGTTGGCGAAATGGCTTGACCGACCTTTCGGGTCCATGACGTACCATTTGACACAGATACTTACCGGCCATGGTTGCTTTGGTAAGTATCTGTGTCAAATTGGTAAGGAAGAGAGCACCATCTGCCATCAGTGCGGAGCTGCGGAGGATACGGCGCGACGCACCTTGGAGATGGAGCTTGGAGGCAGGGGGACCCTCGCGCTTCCTAACGTCGTCGCGGCGATGGTGGAAAGCGAGGGGAACTGGGGGGCGGTCGCTAGGTTCTGCGCGGAGAGTATGGGCCTCAAAGAGGAGGCGGAGCGAGCGCGCGAGGCCGCGACGGACGCCACGCCTGCCAGGAGACGGAGGCGAAGAAGGAGGCGTAGGGACGCGGACCTCAACCCACCGTAGGTGGCGTTTAGAGCGCGGCGTGTCTGGTACGGGGTTCTGCTCCTGGCCAGTCGAACTGCCAGCTAGTGATGTATGTGTGTGCGTGTGTGTATGATCGGGGATGTGTTGTTGTTGTATACTTGTCGTCGCTGCGGCAACGCACTCACACGGGTGGGTTGCCGCAGCGAGGACAAGCCCGTGTTGTAAGGGTTACACGGTCCCACCTGAGGACTATGTAACACCATGAGGTAACCTCCGAGGTTAGGCCACAACGCGCCCTCACGGGGGAGCGGTGTGGTAAAGTCGTCGCGCACGCGTTCCGCCCGGGTGACCGCGCGTGCCGGCCCTAAATGCACTAACGTGCGGAGGGGCCGACACGAGTGATCACACGGGCGCTAGGGTGAATCCCGCGGTTCAATTCCCCAGGATAGGTCCCGTGGCCTTCACCTGTTATCGGAGTTTGGTCCCCCAGGGGTTTAGTGGGTATTCCCCTCCGTTTCGCCCCTTCCAGCCTTGAGCTTAGCTCTTGGCAGCCGACTGGGGACAATGGCGTCCCTATATAGTCGGTGGGAGGTGGAAAGGCGGACGGGCGAGCCCCACATAACCCGGGGCCCCTTCAGGGCCCTTGGTATGCGGTAACGCATTCCTCTGGGCAATAAAAAAAAAAATAAAAAAAATAAAAAAAAAAAAAAAAAAAAAAAAAAAAGGTATCACATATTATTATAATATACACTAACCCTAATTTCTTAACAGAAGTCTTTTGTATCTAGGCTAAGTTTTTATACAGCAATAAATTATCTTATCACACGCTGCCTCACATCACTACCCTCGACACTTGCAATCCGTTGTGACGTCACTCAAGAACAGAGCTTTTGACCTCTGTGACCCTGAGCATTTGGAGCGGGAGTTGGATTATGTTCAGGAGGCACTTAAGAAAAACGGATATCAAGTGAATCGACGACGGAAACCGATCAAACGCAACAAGCATCCCGGGGTTAGCAGGCAATCGGCCTACATGCCTTATGTCAAAGGAGTCACAGACAAGATCGGCCATATATTACGTGGGTACTCCATACCGACCATATACACTCCAGGCATAAAGGTTAACAACATCGTGGGCACTCCGAAGGATGTTTTGCCACTGCAAATACCAGGCGTCTACAAAATAGACTGCAGCTGTGGTAGTTCCTACATAGGCCAGACAAAGCGGACAATTCATGAAAGGGTCAAAGAACATATCGCAGCTGTCAAAAACCGCCAGTCTAATAAATCAGCGATTGCAGAACATCTACTTGAAAGAGGCGCAAATCACTGGATTGAATTTTATCGAACGCAAGTCCTCTCCACAGATCGCCACTTTTATTCAAGGGTAGTGCGTGAAGCGATTGAAATCAAAAAGCATCCTAATAATTTCAATCGGGAAGACGGTCACAAACTATCTACAGCGTGGAATCCAGTATTTGCAAAAACGCAACTTCGTTTTACTTCGCAATCGACTAACCACCAGCATAAGGCCTGTGTACGTAATAGGGACACTGTTAGTGTTGTGTGTGACGGTAGCTGGATAAAAAATGTGACGGTGGACGAAGATTCAGCCGCGGAGGCAGCACATCGCGACACCAGTCCGCCCGTGACCAAGACCGGTGCAACTCGGTCGAAACGTCGGGTATAAAAAGGTATGCGTAGTATGCCTATAATATGTAGTTAGCGTTAATCCCCGTCAAAATGTGTATTTATAATTGAACGCGAAAGTTTAAATGTATAGAGCTAATATTTCTCTGGAAAGCGTCATCGAGAGCCGGAATAAACTTGTGACTGACACCGAGAACATGTTAAGTCATGTCTCGGATTGGGGCCGACATAACCTAGTCCGCTGTTAAAGCGGACTAGGTTATGTCTCCCTCCAAAACACAGTTTGCGCATTTACCGCGAAAAAACATCCCTTCGTCGTACCTCTGAACTTTGAGGGAGCTCCCCTTGATATTAATCCGACTATTGGAATCCTTGGCGTCGATATTTCGAGTGACGTTCAGTTTCGTGGTCATTTGGAAGGTAAAGCTGCATTATCTTCGAAAAAGCTGGGTGTGCTTAATAGAGCGGGTCAGTATTTCACGCCGGCCCACCGTTTGCAACTGTATAAAGCACAGGTCAGGCCGCATATGGAATACTGCTCCCATCTCTGGGCTGGAGCACCCCAATACCAACTCCTTCCATTTGACCGCATTCAACGCAGAGCTGCTCGAGTTGTCGACGACGTGGTTATTTCAGGACGGCTCGATCCACTGGCTCTTCGGAGAGACGTTGCGTCTCTCTGTATATTGTACCGTATATATCATGGGGAGTGTTCTGAGGAATTGTTCGGCTTGATCCCTGCCGCTGATTTCCTTCACCGCACTACACGCAATCGACTGTCATTCCATCCACATCACCTTAATGGATGGCGGTCTACTACTGTGCGTTTCTCAAGAAATTTCTTGCCTCGAACTACAGTGTTGTGGAACCAGCTCTCGGCGGCGGTATTTCCGGACCGTTACGACTTAGGGATCTTCAAGAAACGAGCCTATTCCTTCCTTAAAGGCCGGCAACGCACCTGCGATTCCTCTGGTTTTGCGGGTGTCCATGGGCGGCGGTGATTACTTTCCATCAGGTGACCCGCTTGCTCTTTACCTCCTTCAGCTGTAAAAAAAAAAAAAAAATTATCTTTGTTTTTTGCTATTGTTTATACGTAAAGAATTAAAATATAATTTCATAAAACTGTATTACCAAAATGTCAGAGGTCTGAACAATAAAACTTTAGATTTCTATAATAGTGTAATTTGTAACGATTACGATATAATTGTTTTGAGTGAAACCTGGCTTGATGTTGGCGTTATGAATTCTGAGCTTTTCGACAGTCGGTATGTTGTCTACAGACGTGACCGTTCATCTAGTGGTTTCCACTCTGGTAAGCGTGGTGGTGGTATGTTAATTGCCGTGTCGAAACTATATCATTCTGTAAGGTTAAAAAAGTTTGAAAGTAATTGTGAAGATTTATGGGTCTGTGTTGAATTAGGTGGTAAAATAAAAAAGGAAAGTTCATACAATTGTGCGATTTATCTGCCATCACCTATTCAGAAACAATTACTTAACCATTTTATTACGAAAACCAACCGCGTTATGAAGTATGTAAATAATACCGTTGTACTGGGTGACTTTAACTTGGGTTGCATTGATTGGATGGGCAAGACGGCACCCACTGCTGCAACCGTGCATAGCTCGTACGCTCAAGACTTATTGGACTTTGTCGCTCTAAACCTGTTTACTCAATACAATCTGGTTCTAAATAATAAGAATAAAATATTAGATCTGGTTCTTAGTAATATACCTGTTGTTGACTTAATTGAGAGTGATGATGTACTAACTAAATTGGATCCATATCACCCTGCTTTGCAATTCTTGGTCAAACTTGGCAGTAACCGGGTGTTGAAGTCCAACAACTCATTGAAACACAACTTTTATAAAGCTGACTTTGACAAAATAAGGGAATCCTTGGACAATACCGATTGGGAAGCTGAGTTTTCTGCTGGTACAAACAATGTTGATGAAGTGGTTGATATATTTTACAGAATTCTTCATAACATTATAACTCTCCATGTCCTCTTAAAGAAAAGTAGAACGTCGAAACATCCAGCTTGGTTCACACATGAATTAATTAAACTTCTGAATGAAAAATATCGCTGTCGAGTAAGAGTTCGAAAATACAAGAACCCTCGTGATGTTTTAGATTTAAGAATGCTCAGGGATAGATTTGAGAAGCTGCAGGCAAAATGTTACAGTACTTATATTGCACAACTTGAGTCTAGCCTTGCATCTAACCCTAAATTGTTTTGGTCGTTTGTAAAAGGCAAGAGGAAAAATAACGATACCGACTTTCCCTCTGAAATGTATAGGTGGCGAAGTGATTGCGAGTAATGGCTATAATATATGTAATCTTTTTGCCAAAAATTTTGCAACCGTTTATAATAGAGATAAAAACTTACCTCTTGCTTGGGAATCCTCTAATATAAATTGCTCCCAGTCAAACCTTAGCTCTGCAAGACTCTCTCGCAAGGAAATCTCAAAGGCCTTAAAAAAGCTCGATTGCAATAAAGGTGGTGGCGCCGATGGTATACCGGCTTTATTTTTGTGCTCGTGTGCGGGTTCTATTTCATATCCCTTAAATTTAATTTTTAATAAGTCACTATCTTCGGCGGTGTTTCCAAAGCGGTGGAAGGAGGCTGTAATAGTGCCAATCTTTAAATCTGGTGACAGAAATTGTACTGAGAACTATAGGCCTATATCTATAGGCCTGCCAGCGATCGGAAAAGTCTTTGAGTCTTTGATCTACCCGGTTATCTCGTGGCACTTTAAAAAAATTATCTCGCCGCAACAGCATGGCTTTTATAAGTCCAGGTCAACAGAAACCAATTTAGTACCTTTTGTTGATGACATATGTACCTCGGTCGATGCAAAAGTTCCTGTGGACGTTATATACACGGACTTCAGTAAAGCTTTTGACTGAGTCCATCTCAAAATCCATATATCCAAGTTGTCTGCGATTGGTGTTGCTGGAAGTCTTTTGGGTTGGTGTAACTCCTATCTGCTCAACAGAAACTCTGTAGTGTTGGTACAAGGGTTTGAGTCCGAACGGTTCATGGCTTTATCCGGTGTGCCGCAGGTTCCCATTTAGGTCCGTTATTTTTTAATATATACATAAACGACATAGTCTCCTCCCTTCTAAATTCAAAATTTTATTTATACGCCGATGACCTCAAACTTTATAGAGAAATACGTTCTCCAAACGATCGGATTCTTCTCCAAGCTGACATAAATGCCCTAGTAAAATGGTGCGATGATAACTGCATGTCTTTAAACATTAAAAAATGTTACTACATACAGTTTTCTAGAAGCAAAAACACCTGCCCAAGCCATTACACAATAAGAAACACACCCCTTACCCAAGTTTATGAGGTACGTGACCTTGGAGTAATATTAGACAGTGGACTACCTTTTCATGTCCACATCGATAACATAGCCACTAAAGGATTTAAAATGCTGGGTTTCGTTTTGCGTAACATTAAGGGCTTAAAGAATCCTGCTAGCAAAAGATTACTCAGTGAGGAGCAATCTTGGGTACTGCAGCACCGTATGGAACCCTCATTACGAAGTCCTTGCTAAACGCATCGAGAGAATCCAAAAAGATTTTTGTGGCGTCTTGCCTATAGTTGTAATATGGCACGAAAGCTTCCGCACTATAGTGATCGTTTGGAGTACTTTAAAATGGATTCCCTCTGTAACAGAAGAGGCTTGCAGGATCACATGTTTCTATATAAAATAGTCAATGGTATTTTTGACAGTCCTCTTCTTATATCCAAAATTGACATTAATGCGCCGTTGAAACTTCCTCGTCATTCAAAGTATATTCCTTTTGTCAGCAGTATTTTAAGAACAAATCTTGGCCTTCACTCACCGCTCAACAGAATTGTAAACAAGTACAACACACTGTTTAAAACCACTGATATAGATATTTTTTCGGATACACGTAAAAGTTTTAAGAACAAAATTATTATACTACAACCTTTATTTTAATTAATTTAACATTAACTTCCCTTTCATTGTGGTAAATTTTAAATTATTTTGTCTCTAAGGGATGTCTGTTACTTGAGATTAAACATTTAATAATTATGTTACTGCATGCATGTAGACCACTACACTACCTATAAGGGTAAAAATCTTAAAAAATTGTGCAATGAATTTAGGGGAGGGGGGGATGGAGGGGAGAAGGGGGATCTAGGGGTACCCCCACCCAGTGTCATTCCCATTTACAGGAGATACATAGTTATGGAGATATAAGCATTTGTTCTCATTAAAACTAACCTTAAAATGTGTAAAAAAGGTCATTGAAGATGCTTAGGAGGAGGGGAAAAGAGATAGGAGAGGGGGGAATCCCCACCCCTCAACCATCAAAGCTATAAAACATTTTTTTGAATGGAGATAGATTTCTGTTGTCTAATAAAAGAAATAACCTCGAAATTTAAGACAATCGCTACGCTGCGCTTCGCGATTTTCTTAAATTTCTAATCTATCACGTGACCTACAGGAGTAAGGCAGCTAGTATTTCTGTTTTCTGATAAAAAAAAATAACCTCGAAATTCAAGACAATCGCTGCGCTGCGCTTCGCCATTGTCTTGAATTTCTAACCTATCACTTGACATACAGGAGTAGGGCAGCTAGTATTTCTGTTGTCTATAAAATAAAAATAAAACACCAAGAATTACACTTTATAAACATGCTGTATTGCTATTAACAATTCTTTGTATGGGTCTTTTTTCGAAAACTAAGAGTCTCCTTAGAAAATGCAAATGTGCATTAGAATCTCTGATTTTTTTATAACAAAGTGGAATACTCGTTTTATACAAATTCGTGCACCA
This sequence comes from Scoparia ambigualis, assembly GCA_963921215.1. Taxonomy (NCBI): domain Eukaryota; kingdom Metazoa; phylum Arthropoda; class Insecta; order Lepidoptera; family Crambidae; genus Scoparia; species Scoparia ambigualis. Next base: position 7,860,469 of record OY992514.1, read on the forward strand.
TTTTTTAAGATCCAAGCCCCTATAAGTAAAACATTACTCATTTTTTGTAAGATGCAATGTATGTTTAAGCATGTTTTTGTGTAATTGCTTTGTTGGTTACCCCAATAAATAAATAAAATAAATAAAAAATAAATTATAAGATTGTTGTTATTTTTTCTTTTCTAAGTTTCAGGCAATGAGGACCGCAACGGCAGTCCTCTGCCATAGTCCACTTTTCACCAAATAGCGACTGCACATGTGCTCAGCGTGACAGGCGGTGAGCCCATCGCTACTCTATGCTGTTGGAAGTATGTTCAGTCTTTAATCCGTTAGTCGCCTTTTACGACACCCTGAGAAAGGAGGTCGAAGTATTTTATGAGCCGCTACGTGACACCGTTCTCTATTTGGCTCTTCGTTTAACCCCTTGAGCACCGTAAAACCAGACACAAATTAAAAATCAATTGTTTCGCGACTGCCGGCGGTCTTATGATACTTGACCTATTACATCCGCACAGCCGGCTCAGCTATTGGCAAACGGTAGGTAACCTGGAGTATTCCACCAATAACTACGAAGTGGCTGTTCTTTCCCTCGCTGGTCCGTACTCGTATTTATGCCTAAGTATAAAGTATAATACACTACGGCTAAATTCGATAAAGATTGTTTTTTATATCTTTATTTATTAAAGAGGGTTTAGTCACAGAGACTATGTCACCCTTAGAAGAAACCGACAAATAATGTAAAACAATTCTACGACTTATACCTATTTTAACTATTTTAGATGAATGATTGGTCTCGCTGCGCTCGACTAGATACCACCCTATCTAAAAACCACAGCTCCGTAAATGCGGCAACTCATCTATGACAATTTGCAAGGATGCTGTGCTTCTTATATTTTGTAGCATTATTTTTACACAGTTTTATTACGCAAAGTGGCATTTTACTTTGAATTATGCCCAAAATTTTATAAAAAAAATCAGTACGTACACTTTACACACGGCTATCCAGTGTGACTGGCTCTCCGGTAGAATTCGGCGTAGTATTTGTTGCCGCATTTTACAAGTACGACGGAGGTATCTACTATCTAGTCGCGCGCAGCGAGACTAATCATTCATCTAAACTATTTTAGCTAGTGCTTTGGCTTCCTCCGATAAGGGAAAAGCCAAAACACTATTACATTTCCCAATTTCATTTAGTGTACCAAAGTAAAGGGTAAATTGTACTCTTTCCGCTTTGTTCTAGACACAGATAAAGATTGTTTGTAAACAAACTATGGACATTTCGTTGTGCAATTATGCAAATATAGTGTCACTCGGAGTTTTACTATTTCATAAGAGACATTCACGAAAAAACAGCTAACAATATTGACTAACAATGGTGTCTTCTTCAAAAAAAATCTGTGTGAAACTAGATAATTGCACAAAGAAATGACAGTAATTACAGATCAGCGTTGTAGTGACTTGCTCACTGCAACAAATCCTGAGTGGGGTCCCTTTAAGATACATGTTTATCGAACTTTTTGTTTAATGCATAATTGCAAGTTGTCTGTGTTCTAATAAATACATATTACTTACATTTAACGTACTCGTAAGTAACTTACGAGTAACATTAGACAGTGGACTACGTTTTCATGTCCACATCGATAAGCGAGAGTGGACTTGCCCAGTGTGTATTAGCAGCCGTCCGAGGGTGATAAGAAGAAAGAAAGAAAGAAAGAAAGAAAGAAACATTTATTGACTTGCACAACACAAACATACAAAAATCTCAATAAAAAAAAAATAAAAAAAAATAATAATAATAACAATAACACTTGGACGAAAATAAGACAAGTACATACATGCGTAAAACAGATCAGACAACAGGTACAAACAAATTAACCTAAATAAACAAACTTTACAGACTAATAAATAAATCGGCTGTGCAAGGCCAACGGGTAGCTGCCTCAGCAATGCTTTTGTGGCAATACGCAGAAAGCCACAGAAGCGCTGGTTTTCAGACAGCTCCCTGGACGTGAGGTGGCGTAGACAGCTCTGTCTACGTAAGGTGGTAAATTAAAATTAAAGATAAAATACTTAAATATATAGGCAATAAAAAATATATTTAAAATATAAATAAATAAAAGTAAGAGTGGCTGTATGGAATATGTGCCGTTGCTATTATAAGAAGAGTTACCAAGGGACGTTTTAAAAAAAAGTAAAAATAAAATTATTGACAGCAGGTGAGAGCTCAATGTTGTGGTGATTTCGGTGATTTAATAAACTTTGACGGACTTCTTGGCGGGAAAGTGAAGCGTCATGTCTGCAGTTTTGTTTTATTTTCTAACATTTGTGTTTTTTCGAATATTAATGTGAAATAATAGTGGATTATTAACCGTTAAGTGTTTGTGAACGTGCATGAGTGTTGGCAAATGAAACAAAACAGTGCAACATCACTTTTCAAATTCTCTCAAGTAGTCCGCGTGAGACCTCAGTAAAGTCCCACATCTTTACTGAGGACTCAAGGGGTTTGGGGAACATCATTTATCATTCATCTTAATCACCACTCATTATCATCAAGGGAAAAAACAAATAAAAAACTAATGACTAGGCAGTATGGCTCAGACCTTAGCCTGTTCCTTCATGGAACTAATATAAATAAAAAAAAATTAAAAACTTTGACTTTACAAGCATCATTTATTCACACAGGCAGCGTTGCCAGACGTGCGATAATTATCGTAGATCCACGATGATTTCGAGGGGCATGCGATAAAAAATAATAATTAAGTATCGCACGATAATTTGTATAATTCGTCGACTTTCCACGATATTTTTTGTCAGTTCTACGATAATTTTGTGACAAACCTGGTTTAGCATCATTCGTTCAGTCACAGTTTGGAAATAACGAAATTTAAGGTACCTACCACAGTCAGTCCTTTTTCTAGGCTTTGATGAGCTTTTTTTTTTAAGCTTTAACGTTGGATGTTACCATATATGGAGTGCCCAGTCGTATAAATTCTGTCTTTTTGAATGCGATAAAAACACGATAATTTTGCAGTAAATCTAGGATACTTTTGACCTACGGATCTGGCAACACTGCACACAGGTAGTCAATGCAAATGCTAATAATTGAAATTAAAAGCCACGTCACACCGCACCAAATCAAACTCGCACCGTGAAAATATATGAGGTAAGTGCTCTCAAAGATCTTTTGCTTTTTGTAATGCTAAGAGATGTTCCTTTACTTTACTCTTTATTGTGTACTTCGTTTTTAGGTCGCGTATCGGTGGAGGGAGGTCATTCCAACAATGAGAGGCAGCATATCTAAAGGATCCTCTAAATGCCATAGTTCGGTGTTTGGGAGTCACGAATACGTGAGTGCAAGCTCTTTTCTGGTATCTGATGCGATCTTGAACCCAAACCAGTTTGTTGTAAAGGTACTGTGGCCTCCCTGTGCTTATGACACCAAATAGCATGATTGAAAGGTGGAGTTTTCTGCGTGCTTCCATCTTAAGTGAATCCGCTGCATTAAGAAAGGGTGTGATGTGCGACCGAGGTGGGACGTGGTAACAAAAGCGAGCACAAGCATTCTGTACTCGTTGTATAAGCCTAGCAGACCTGGACAGAAGGCATGGACCATAGACAACATCACAATAATTAAGTTTTGATAAAACTAGGGACTCACACAATTTAATTCTAAGTTCTTCACTAATGTAATGTCTTATTTTGTACAGCAATTTTAGTCTGTAGAAACAGTTTCGTGCACATTCCATGACATGATTTTCAAAATTAAGGCGGCTGTCGAAGGTAATCCCCAGATTTCGGGCTACATGTACGCGTTCAATAAGTTCCCCCTGTATATAAATATTGAAAGGTGTGCAACTATCGTTAAATTTTTGCAAATTGTTTTTTGTACCTAGTAATATGAGCTTGGACTTAATGGGATTCAAAACAAGACAGTTGGACTTGCACCAATTATGCAAATCATGCAGGTCATCATTAATCCTAGCAACAGCAGAAGCAGAATCTGTTGGTTTAAAGGATAAATAAAGTTGTAGATCATCTGCATATAGGTGATGATTACAGTGAGTAATGCTCTGTATTATGTCTGCGCTGTAGAGTATATACAGGATTGGCCCTAGGATGGACCCTTGTGGGACACCCCGAGTGACCCTCAGGGGGGCGGACTTCAACCTCGATCCATCAGCCATCGCAAGCTCCACATACTGGTATCTCTCCGAAAGATAACTATCAAACCACCTCACCGCCCTAGTGTCAGCTCCATAATAAGCTAGTTTGGATAATAATAAACTTGTGTTTATAGAGTCAAAGGCGCGTGAGAAATCGAGCAACAGCAGTGCCGTTAGCTTGCCCTGGTCCTGAGCAGTGAGGAAGTTATCTACCACGTCAGCGAGAGCAGTGGCAGTACTACAGCCCTTGCGAAACCCAGACTGGTAACAAGGAAATACGTTGTGACATTCGAGGTAATTAGTTAGCTGATTGCAAACTATTTTCTATACACCAACACCAACACCCCAGCACGTAAAGACGACGTGACGCATAGCTCCGCATCTATTGCCTCGCCTGTAAATGAAGTTGATGAGCGAAACAATGTAACTCTACGCAACAAAAGTTCTTCAAATGTGAGCAATCAAATTGACAGCGAACTCATCAATGTGATCAAAATGGAAATAAGAGCAGCCATGCGCGCCGAATTTGCACCTATAAATAATAAGCTGAACGAATTGCAAAGTTCTGTACAGTTTGTTAGCAGTCAGTACGACGATCTCATCAAGTGAAATAATAAGATAATAGATGATTACAATAACCTACAATTGGAGTGTAATAACCTTCGCTCGACAGTGGAATCTCTATCTGAGAGACTTAACAATATGGAACAGCAGGCGAGAGACGGCAACATTGAGATTCATGGCGTTCCTCATCACAAAACCGAAAACATTTCAGTAATTATCAATAAAATAGCCAAAGTGGTATCCTACAAACTTAGCGATACGGATGTGCTGAAATGTACTCGTGTAGCCAGTATCAACAAAGATAATAAACGTCTGCGCACAATTGTCGTCAAACTTAGAAGCCCACGCTGTCGTGATGAGTTTTACTCTGCAGTCTCTCGATATAATAAATCCCATCCAAACAACAAACTCAATTCATCACTGTTGGGCATCGGTGGCGACAACAGTCCCGTGTAAGTCTCTGAGAATCTGTCTCCCGCCAATAAAGCTTTACATGCCGCAACACGGGTGAAGTGTAAAGAGTTATCGTACAAATTCGTGTGGGTCCGAAACGGTCGTATATTTGCGCGAAAGAACGAGACATCACCATTCATTTACGTGAAGAATCAGCGGGTACTGGATTTGTTACAGTGAACACTAATGTTTTTTTAATTACGCTTATCTATGTCAACTAAATATAAATTAATGGATAAGTTATTGTTATATTTTCAGAATATTAGAGGTATAAAGGGTAAATATACTGAAATATATAGTTCGATTTTAGTAAGTAATTACGATATTGTTTGCTTATGCGAGACGTGGCTTGATGATTCTGTGTCCTCATCTGAATTTTTTGATGGTAGATATGTTATCTTCCGTAGAGACCGCTCTCACGAGTTTCTAAAGAAATTTAATAAATCTCACGGCGGAGGTGTGCTTATCGCTGTTAAAAGGAGCCTTGTTTGTGTACACCGGTCTGAGTGGCAGACATCTGTAGAGGACATTTGGGTCTCTCTACAAATTAAATTGTTTACATTAAACATCTGCACAGTTTACTTGCCTGCATACTTGACGAACGATTATTATTTTGAGTTTACAAATAACTGCGAAAGATTACTTCTGGCCTCTTCGGAACGGTTTCTTATCATGGGTGATTTTAATTTGCCTGATGCTGTTTGGAACTCAGTGGACCTTCCACCTGCACCACCATCACAAAAAGAGTTAGCCTTACGTGATTTGATTTTATGTTGCGACTTGAGTCAACACAATGCTATAGTTAACAAAAACAATAGAGTTTAGGATCTCGTACTCAGTAATTCTGTAATAAACACGGGCGTAACTGAAGCACAACCTGTTTGTCGAGTGACGACCACCATCCACCTCTTGAGATAAGTGTAGCTTATAATAAATCAGTCTTATTAAGAAAAGCGAAATCTAGTGGATACAAGTTTCGTAATGTCGACTTTAACGCCTGTACTGAGAAACTTTTACAAATATCTTAGGAACAATATGAAAATCTCAGCTGCGGTGACTTTTTGCAATGCTTTTATAATAATTTATGGCAAATTATAGAAAGACACACGCCACTAGCAAAATCGAAGGGATCGGCCATGCTGGTTCTCACGCCCTCTCATAGCGCTACAGACCATAATACTGCACAGTTGCACAGTTTTAAAACTAAGACAAAACCTAAGTCAGTAAAACAATTTCATATGTATAAGAGATGCTACTCTGAAAAGAATATTCTAATGTTTAAAAAATACTTAAGAAGCCTCTCTTTTGCTGAGGTTTACAGTGAGGAATATACAAACCAAGCTTTTAATAATTTTCATGACTGGTTTTGTTTGTGGTATAAATTATGTTTTCCTGTCTGTAGGGTTACATTAAAAAATCAATCAAATCAACACTGGATCTCAAAAGGGATTAAAACAAGGTGTGCAACAAATAGAGACCATCGGCTAAAGTATTACAAAAATAAGACTTACACAAAGAAAAAAAATACCAGACCTACTCTAAACTATTAAAAAAAAGTATATTGCATGCAAAAAAAATATCAAATAACAAATATATTTTAAAAAATAAAAATACTTGTAAAGCCACTTGGAATATAATACATACAGAGACAAACACCAAATCGGAGAACAGTTATATTGAAAGTATAGAATATAAGGATGAAATAATAAATAGCCCCAATAAAATTGCTGACACATTCAATGACCATTTCATTAATCTGACAAACAAATGTAATAATAATTTAATTTTTGAACCACCTAAAGACATTCTAAGTAATTCTATCTTTTTGAGTCCCATAGATGACTATTACATTAAAAACATAATAAAATCTCTAAAAAACACAAACTCTGAGGGTTATGATTATATATGCACTAAGGTCCACAAGGCATGAAATGAGGAAATAGCACCTGTTCTAGCTTTTTTGATAAACATGTCTATGTCTACTGGTATATTTCCTGACAGGCTGAAGTACTCTCTCGTAAAACCACTACATAAAAAGGATAAAAAAAACCAGTGTAGATAATTATCTATAGGCCTAGGGGTAACTCTTTTAATGTGCAATTAATTAATTTTATGGACAAACTCATTTTCATTCGGAATGAAAATCCACTAGACAAGTTTATTATAATAGGTGATTTTAATATGAGCTCAATTATATGGCTTCCTTCTAACGATGGACTGCAACCAACTCAATTATCAAGTGATACTACTGTAGATTTCTTAAATACAATAAGTTTTTGTGGTTTGGAGCAATTTAATTATATACATAATAACTTTGGCAGAATATTGGATTTAGTGTTATCAATTGACTTGGTTTCAGTTTCTGCTTGTTCTGATCCGTTGGTTCCTGAGGACCCGTATCATAAGGCATTAAATATTACAGCTTCGTTCATTGAATTGGATTCGCTCAGTTCACCAAAACGCATTATCCGTATGTATAATCGCGCTGACTACGATTCTATACGTTTTGAATTGTCTCAAATGGAGTGGAAGAAGCTGCTCAGTTACTGCACTTTAGATGAGGCGGTTGATACTTTTTATGGTTACATATTTGGTTTAATTAATAAGTTTGTGCCATCAAGACAAACCAAAACCAATAAATTTCCTCCATGGTTCAATTCAGCTTTACTGAAAATTTTAAAGGAAAAATTGAAATATAATCGAAAATTTAAGGTTTATGGGAACAAACATGATGAACTCTCATTTAAGATCCTTCGCGACCGCGCGAAACAGGTTGCACACGATTGCTATAACAAATATATCTATGTTATTGAAAATTCAATTAGTAGTAATGCAAGAGCATTTTGGTCGTATAACAAAGGTCTCCGCAGTTCATCATCATACCCAGCATCTATGACTTATCAAAACCGATCTTACCAGGACGGACCCGCAATATGTGAGCTTTTTTCAAAATTCTTTCAATCTACCTTTTTGGACTGCAGTGTCTCTTCGTCCAACTCTGCGCATGACCCTGTTTGCCTTGATCACGATACGACGGATAGTGTATTCGATATCTCGGGTATTGAGATCAAGCCTAATGAAGTTTGCAAGCTTTTTAAGTCGCTGGATGTGACTAAATCTGCGGGACCAGACGGTCTTCCTGCTTTGTTTTTGGTGAGTTGTGCCGATGAGTTGAGTCTACCAATTTCAATCATTTTTGGTAGGTCTGTTAGGGAGGGTATCATGCCTACTAAATGGAAATCCCCTTTTGTTACACCAATACATAAGAAGGGACCCAAAAACTGTGTCGAAAATTACAGACCAATTTCTAAGCTGTGCCATTTAGCTAAAGTTCTGGAAAGAATAGTTTACAATCAAGTATATAGTAGTTTAAAATTAAGTTTCAGCCCTCATCAACACGGATTTATGAAAAACCGATCTACTGTGACGAATCTGGCTGTGTTCACCGATTACCTTACTGATCAGATGGATCAGGGTAATCAAGTGGATGCTGTCTACACAGATTACGCGAAGGCATTTGATCGTCTTGATCATGGAATTTTATTATCGAAACTTCTCGGAGTTGGTATTAGAGGTGACCTTCTTAGGTGGTTTTCCTCGTATATAGAAAATAGGTCCCAATTAGTAGTACTAAATGGATACATGTCTTCGTGGTCAAATATACCCTCTGGTGTCCCACAGGGTTCTATTCTGGGACCCTTGTTATTTATCATTTTTATTAATGACATCGGTCAATGTTTTAAGAATTCTAACTATCTATTGTTTGCCGATGACATGAAAATCTTTAAGATTGTTAATAATAGCGATGATGCACTTCAACTACAAGAGGATTTGACGAGGTTGGAATCTTACTGTCAGTCAAATAAACTTGACTTAAATGTGTCTAAATGTTTTTCTATAAGTTTTACCCGCAAAAGGAGTCCCTTTGGCTATAGGTATATCATTAAGAATGAGGTTCTGGCAGTCCAACATGAAGCCAGGGACTTGGGAGTTATTTTGGATTCTAAATTATTATTTGACAAGCATATTGATAATTCTGTATCTAGGGCATCTCGCGCTCTAGGTTTTGTTATGCGTGTTTCTAAGCCATTTAAGCAAATGAAAACAATAAAAATAATTTATTGTGCCTACGTCCGTAGCCTCCTTGAGTACGCTTGTTCTATATGGAACCCCTCGTACGAAACTTATGTCACAAGAATTGAGAGAATTCAAAGAAAGTTTACACGTTTTCTTAACTATAAATTTAAAATACCAAAAATGTCATATGAACAACGTTGTGCAAAGTTTCATATCTTACCCCTATTTATTAGACGGCACATTGCTGATGTAACATTGCTTCTCAGGGTGATTAGAGGCTAAGCGGACTGCCCCAGTCTGTTAAGTAAAATCAATTTTAAAATACCCACAAGATCACTCCGTCATAGCTCCTACAAACCATTTAGCATTCAGTCTTGCAGCACCAACTATAGACAGAACAGTTTCCTCATTAGGGTCTGTACGACTATTAACAAAGCTGTGGAAAGCGATATTGACCTTTTCTACGATACTTTTAATAGTATACGTAAGGTAATAATTGAACTCGCTGATAATGTTACATAAGAATACATATTTAAGTTATTTAAAAATTCCATAAAATACTTACATAGAAATTTTAATATTGATAATTAAGTAGTAATTAAGACTGTGAATAATTCTTGATGTCTATATGTGGTAGCTTATCAATAGCTTTTTGTTTCTATTTTTGTAATTAATTACTTTTTATAAGCTGTTAGCTATCCTAAAACAATAAATAAATAACTTTGATCTCAATATATTCAAAGATATATGAAAAAGTCATGCTAAATAAACTAATGCAGTTCTTCGACAAGTATAATGTCCTGAAACAGGACCAATTTGGATTTCAAAAAAAGAAATCAATAACTCATGCAATCTTTAATTTAGTAAATGAAATCCTAATTAGCCTAAATGACAATAAGTTTACAACAGCCCTTTTTATTGATATGTCACGAGCCTTCGATTCTTGTTCTCACCCACAACTACTTAAAAGAATGGAACATTATGGAATCAGAGGTCCGGCGTTAAGTTTGATCAATACTTACTTGTGCAATAGGAGACAAGCTGTTGAAGTTGTAAAACTTGACTCTAAATATGTTGCACAGAAGTATCAGTCAGAGTTTAGGGAAAATAAATTTGGAGTCCCACAAGGGAGTGTATTAGGCCCTCTACTCTTCCTTAGCTTACATTAATAATATTCCTGAATTGACAAAGCATCGCTGCATCTTGTTCGCAGACGACATTTCTATTATAATAAACACTGACAAAAACCTGACATTGAATGAGCATATTAATGACATAAATAATACAATGATAATAATTATAAATTGGCTGAAAAAGAATAACTTAATAATTAATATTGAAAAAACTAATTTTATTAACTTTAACAATATATCTCAAACATTAAATATCAATTATCAGGGGCTAAGACTGAATGGTACTAATGTAACAAAATTTTTAGGTGTAGATCTTGATCAGAATGTAGATTGGAAACAACAAATTGAAAAAGTATGCAATAAGATAAATAGATTTGCCTATGCATTACATAAATTAACTAAAGTAGCATCAAAAAATGCTGCACTGACAGCATACTTTGGTTATGTGGAATCTATTCTACGGTATGGTCTTATTATATGGGGAAATAGCACTGATATAAATAAAACATTCATTGCACAAAAAAAATGTATCAGTGCAATTTGTGGTGCTGCACCAGATGAACCATGTGCACCATTGTTTCAGGCTCTCAACAGCTTACCTCTGCCTTGTTTGTATATTTTTGAAATTTCAAAATTTGTCAAGCTAAATAGTCATTACTTTAATGTGGCTAATGACATCTATCCTAGAAACACTAGGAACGGAAATAGGTTGGTGACATCCATTATTCCCAGAAGTAGGTACACGTTTAAAAAAACTGCTTCTGGATGTGTATTACTATATTCAATCGATTACCTGAAAATATAAAATTATAGGAAATTCTTAAGTAATTTATATAGATGGCTTATCTCACACACTTTTTATACAGTACAAAAATTTTTAGAGCACATACGTTGTGATGCTTGTACTGTTGTAGCTTAGAAGGTAGATTTGTTTTTTTTTCGAGCTAATGGTAAATAATGTTTGTTTTGTCTGTATTAATATAGATGTTTGACATAAAATTTGGACATTTTGACATGATTTGTTTCTATTTGTTTTTGTGATTGTACTTACAGTTTACACTCGTATCCGTAATTTGACATTTGTATTAATTAGGTTCTGTAAACGACGCGTGCATAATTCGTTGTAGTTTTAAAAGTTATTGCTATTGTTTTTGAGGGTAAAAAAGGAAAAGCAGCTCAATAACTCGCTGGTGTCCCATTTAGCATTTATGATCTTATACAATGTTGAGTACTCTGCCATCCTGCGTCTATGAAGAAGAGCCTTCATCGAGAAGTGAGCAAGCCGGTCTTCGTATGTTGGCAGCTTTCACCTTAGGCCACATTTAGAACTCAAATTACGGAGGAAGTGTTTTTGGACTGATTCAATTCTGTTAATGTGATTCAGATAAAAAGGGGACCAGATTATTGAACAATATTCTAATATGCTTCTCACCAGTGCAACAAACAATAAAATAATAAAGGTTTCGTTGTTCTAAGTACAAATCCTAGTGTCTTATTAGCTTTTGAAACTATGTAATCGTAATGTTGAGTGTATGTAAGTTTCGAGTTGAGCCATATGCCGAGGTCTTTGACCAAACTTAAGCTGTTTAGTACTACATGATTGATGTAGTAATTGCGCATAAATGGCGTTCGGTTTTTAGTAAAGGTAATAACGTTACATTTTTCAATATTCAAAATCATGTTGTTTTTAACGCACCATTTATACAACACATCGATATTGTGCTGCAGTATTTCGCAGTCAAGGTGGGAATTGATTTCTTGATATATTTTAATATCGTCTGCGTAAGCCAGAGCATTACACGATAATGAACTAACTAAGTCGTTGACAAACAGCACAAAAAGGGGAGGCCTCAAATTAGGCCTTGAGGAATACCAGAATGAGCATGGGATGGTATAGAATCATAACCATCACTCAGAAAAAAAAGTTGTGAAATCAACAGGAAAAGGTTGTAAGCCAGGAGCCAACAGAGTAGGGTTGCTGGCGCAGCTACTCCAATTTTGCGAAAAAATATTGCGAATCAAACAAAGTGGAAATACTAATTTTCACAATATGGACTTATATAATTTCACAAAGACATGTTTTCACAATTTTACTCTGTTGGCTCCTGGCTAACAAAGTTAAGCGTGTGAATATCGCAGTGTTATACTTGTGTTATCTAGCAATGTACGGTTTGCTGCAGTAGCAATCTTGCGGTTGTAATTCACACAATATTAAACTTTGTGGTTCTAGCTATGTTGACTTTGTTTGATATTAACTGCTGCTTCGCAAACTGAACCTTGTGAAAATAACAGTTCTTAACTAAAGACTCACAGTTGTGATTCACGCAAAGTCGCCTTTCAACCTTGTGGTTCTAGCTATGTGTACTTTGCGTTATTAGAGACTTTCAAGTTGTGATTCTAACAGAGCTGTGATATTAAAGTTGCGATTCACGCAAAGTCGCCTTTCAACCTTGTGGTTCTAGCTATGTGTACTTTGCGTTATTAGAGACTTTCAAGTTGTGATTCTAACAGAGCTGTGATATTAAAGTTGCGATTCATGCAAACTCGCCTTTCAACCTTGTGGTTCTAGCTATGTGTACTTTGCGTTATTAGAGACTTTGAAGTTGTGATTCTAACAGAGCTGTGATATTAAAGTTGCGATTCACGCAAAGTAGCCTTTTAACCTTGTGGTTCTAGCTATGTGTACTTTGCGTTATTAGAGACTTTCAAGTTGTGATTCTAACAGAGCTGTGATATTAAAGTTGCGATTCACGCAAAGTCGCCTTTCAACCTTGTGGTTCTAGCTATGTGTACTTTGCGTTATTAGAGACTTTCAAGTTGTGATTCTAACAGAGTTGTGATATTAAAGTAGCGATTCACGCAAAGTCGCTTTTCAACCTTGTGGTTCTAGCTATGTGTACTTTGCGCTATTAGAGACTTTCAAGTTGTGATTCTAACAGAGCTGTGATATTAAAGTTGCGATTCACGCAAAGTCGCCTTTCAACTTTGTGGTTCTAGCTGTGTACTTTGCGTTATTAGAGACCTTCAAGTTGTGATTCTAACAAACGTGTGATAGTAAAGTTGCGATTCACAGTCTCCTTACAACCTTGTGGAAGAACCACAACGTAAGGCGACTGCGTGAATCGCAACTTTAATATCACAACTCTGTCAGAACCGCAACTCGAAAGTATCTAATAAAGCAAAATACATACCAATAACCACAAGGTTGAAAGGCGATTTTGCATGAATCGCAACATTTATATCACATCTCTGTTGCTGCAGTGTCCTCTTCCTAAAAAATTAAACAATAAAGTATTAAAAGTAATCAATGTTTATTTTTCATGTCTTTTTTACAGGTTAAGTATACACAATATTCTTATAATATATAGGAACACTATCTCGGGTAGAACTATGCCCAGCAGTGGGATTGGATAGATCTATTGGTACAAGGCTATGTGTTCCAATAGAATCACAGCAGTTACCTAGCCTCAATGAGCGCAGTGATTATAATGGTTCTTAAAAAAAACATATCCTTCGCTACATATCTCTGGTGGAAACGCAGCCTTATACAGTTACATTATTCAATTAGGTACTTGCTACCTTTAAAAACACATGATAATACTATTCCTACCAGGTAATACCTACTGCTTTATTAATATGTTTGATGCGATGTCCCCGAAGACGCTAGCAGCAGTGGCAGCGGAAATTGCGGAAATGCGAATGACAACCAAAATAACGTTGTAATATTCACAAGCTTACAATGCGTTTTTATCTATGTTAGGGGTCCCTCGCAATGTTAGAATATCGTTTTTAGCAATAATAGACATTGCTAAATTTTTTACATTGCGACATTCTTTATTTTCGAAAATAAACGTTGTGGTTTTTGCAAGCCTAAATTTGCGTTTTTAACTACTTTTTGTATATTTGCCAATTACATATGTTGGCACTACGAAGACCGCTGACACCGCGATACCTAATTAAATATTGCAACATGAAGGAAATGCCGAGTCTGCAACTACGTGACCTGCCGCGCAAGCAACACCGAGCCCCCCGCACGCCGCCGTCGCTGCGTGCCTGCCATCGACCGATACTTTTGAATCTTGCATCGATCGGGTCATTAGGTTTTAACAATTAGAATTAAATTGTATTTTTATATTTTAATTATATTCTTAAAAATCATTTTTCGTTTTTTTTAAGACCTACGGCTGTAGCCTTCGTAATTGGCGCAGTCGGTAGGATATTCGCGGTCGGTTTCGCGCTTCATCCAGGAAGATTTCCGTAATCGCACGAGCCGCCCGAGTGGCTACTAAGTCGCGCTTCGAATATCCGAACCTGAAGGAGCAGCCAAGAGGTCCAGTATCCAGACATTGATACGCCGAAATGTTTATGTGAGTACACTTGAATCGTTCTCGTGTTGCCTCCTATCTTATCCTTAAGTCATTTAATTTTATTCACCATTTTTCACCCGAAAAACTCCGGGTCCAGCGTTTCTGCTTTATATCAGCAGTCTCGCAGGAGAGCATTAGTAGATACGAATAGGTTTAATATTAGTCTAGATAGCATTCCAGAAAAAATGGAAAATAACCCGGACATGATCCATAAGGCCTTACGCCTTATTCCCGATTTCGACGGGAACGCGAATGTCTTAACAAGGTTTATAAGAATTTGCGATCAATTATGTAATGAATTTCTGAGAGATGATCAAAAAAGCCAATCAAATAACTTATTTTTATTAAATGGAATCCTTAACAAAATTACCGGACCAGCCGCCACTATTATAAATTCAAATGGAATCCCTGATAGTTGGACCGGCATAAGAAACACTTTAGTAAATAATTTCGCGGATCAAAGAGATGAAACCGCGTTGTACAATGACCTTTCTTTAGCTAGGCAAGGCAATAGTAGCCCTCAGAGTAGGTAATTATTGGGCATCCTGGAACACTTTTTTTTTCACTCCATTGATCTCACTGCCGTTCGAGCAATGTCGTAAAAAAGTGTTCCAGGATGCCCAATAATCATTTATGAAATGTTGTGCAGACTTACGGAATATTGTAGGTTTTCCATATTGAGTCACCAAAATTCACTGTTTTTATCACTATGATACACTATTAGCTAACCAAAACCTAAATTTGGATTACGCACAGTAGCTACCACTATGAAATTTTTCATTTTCGTCTAGGCTGGTGGCACCTAACAGCAAGTTTTTGTCGTGATCTGGTAATGGAATATGATTTTTCAATTTTTCCCAGTGGCTGATGCTAAGGAATAAAATCTAGGCCGATTGCTCATGCCTGTCGCCCAGTGGCTGGTGGCATCCAGATATTATTCCATTAAAAGTATCTAGGCCGATTGCTCATGCCTGTCGCCCAAGGGCTGGTGGCATCCAGATACAATTATTCCGTTGAAAAGTATCTAGGCCGATTGCTCATGCCTGTCGCCCAGGGGCTGGTGGCATCCAAATACTTATCAGCGTAATAAATAGCATAGGTAAATCGATCATTCATACCCGATAACAGATGTTAACAAAAAATTTTACGTATAGGCTGGTAGCCCCTAGACAGCAAAATGATGATTTCATTGCGAAGCCAGTGAGTGATGGGTGGTCACCCATCTATCCAGGATTCCGGTTTGTTTAGCCAAAACTTTCACATCACTTGCACTAGGTACATGCACCGTACACTAACAGCGTGGGAATGGTTTATGTTACTCTGTAGTACCTGTGAACCATGAACGATGCAAAGTCAGCTTCTTCGTACACGCGTGTGTGTCCATACTTGTGTTACGTTGTTAAAAATAGATGACTATAGGAATGTCGATTGTAATACTTATGATATAAAGAACCAATTACATCTACAAAGTAAAACTAGTTTTATGCAGTAAATGTAATAAATTGTAATTTAAGCATTTAAGTACATTGACGTACATAGTAACAAGAAGTCAGGGGAACTTGAAAATTGCATTTATGCAAATTTGATGTACAAGCTCTATCCTATGGTTCCATTTGTGTTTTTTATCATTAAATTGTATTATTAACAAAAGCGATTTAGTTAATTATAAGTAAATACATATTGGACAACATCACACACCTACATACTCAAATCCCAAAGTTAGTAGCTTCACTTGTGTAATGGAAATCAGAAACACCAAACAAAAAAAAAAAAAAAACACACTTATATTTGGGTGCGGTAATCGAACTCGCGACGCGACCCTTGCGTAATACGCAGATTCTATTCGGACGATAGCCGACCTACACTATACACGATACTTTTACTTAGATAATAAAACAAATGAATGAGTTCTAAAATCGCGAATCAATGGGATGGCTTTTATTGATTAAAATTAAATTTAAAATTATAACATGCACTAGTGTGCATATTATACATGTTGCACACTACAATAATTGTCAACTTTACAAAAACAAAACTTAAGTAACGAAAGCAAACACTAAAAAAAAAAAAAAACATCCTTAGCCCAAATAGTACTCAATACTTAATAGCACCGGGAATCGAATCTATTGATGGTATAGGCCACCGGCCGCTATGCTACTTGGTAATACATTATAAGTGAAGGCAATAAAGATGTGTACACAACAGTGTTACAATAATGCAATGACTTTTTTTAATGTTGTACTTTTTTGTATTTATAGTTTTACACCTTTATCAAATCAACTAGCTGTACCCGTGACATCGTTTGCGTAGAATTAATTTGGAATAAATAATGTAGATAATTATTACTAAATATATGTGGTGCCATAGTAAATACTGATTTAATAACAAGTTGTAGAGTACCAAAATTTTATAATCGAGAAGAAACTTATAACATCGTATATATCATTTATTTATTTACTGATATATGTACACCAATAACATTAATTATTTATTCAAGTACAAATCTTAGCGATAGCATCACAATTGTGAACTCTGCCTTACAGGTATGTTTATCGTCAATATGTGTGCATCGAATTCTCAGATTCGAATGAAATATCATGTAACATGAAACTTTTGTTTTTCATTTATAATTTTTTGCAAACGTTTCAGAAAAAGTTGAGATTCTAAACTGTTTTATTTAATATTAATTTGTATGGTTATTAAATACCCTTTACGACGCTAAGCCATTGTAGGTTAAGGTATGCTTTGTAATATTTTTGCCTCAAGGTTTACGATATATGTAAAATTCCCTATTTAATCTTCAGTAAATCTAAATGCGGTTCATATCTTTTGTCGACTCCGTGCCATCTTGATAATTCTGACCGGGAAACAAGTGACAACAAGTGCGCCGAAATTGCTGCCCGTCGCTAGCCAGCCACAGCCACCGCCAGCCGCCAATAGCCACCGCCCGCTCGCCCTAGCCAGCTGCTGCGCTACTCACCGAAGTCCCGCTAGCACCACGAAGATCCGCGCAATTGCAATTATGTTCGTAAGTTTTTAAACTGTCTCGGATAATTTTTATTATTTTAATTTTAGCATTACAATGCTATACTTATGTAGTTAGACCCCGCCTCGGTTGCTCCTACTACGCTAAACGAGACTTACCGGCCTCGGTAGCTTAGTGGTCAGAGTATTGGACCGGTAATCCAAAGGTCGTGGGTTCGATTTCCACTCGAGCTTCCTGAGACTGGTTGATTTTTTCTAGTAAAATTTTATCTTGTCTCGGATAAATTTAACTAATTATTATCCCGTGTATGCATACTTAATTATATTTTCATTTGGCTTTCAGGTCGGACACTGAGTACAAGCGCCCCAAGGAGACCAAGAACAAGAAGCAGTTTGCCAACCACTTCCTCTCGGACAACGACGAAGGATCAACGACTTCTAGTAAAAAGTATGTGTTCGAAAAATATATATATTTTTTTTTTTTTTTTAATTCTATTGTTGCTGTACTCACGGTGGCAGATCAACCTACCCAAAACTGCCAATTTCTACAATCAATTTTGAACTTTATTATCTGGTTATAAGGATACATATACATAGGTACATTTACGTAAAAACGTGTTTCTTTTGAAATCGTTGATAGTTTTAAAAACTTATGAAGATTAGTTTCAGCAGTTGAACACAGTTCCCCTATATAGAGTACTTATTTGTTTTTATTTTTTATTTCTAGTATCAAGAAAAAAGATACAAAATTGCCAGTGAAGAGGAAGCTACCGAAAAAGATATCGTCTTCAACGAAGAAATCGACCGGGTGGCAGCTGGATTCAGACAGTGAAGACGAAACGGCTGCCCAGCACGCGGCTAAACAAGGAACCCTAACGTCCTCGCTGTCGCGCCGGGTGGCGGACGGCGTGCTGCGGCGCACCGCTGACTTGGATGGCGACGTATTTATAGACCTCAAAGTCTACAACGTAAGGGACATCCTACCGGTAGAGCCTAAAGACCGATGGGAACACGCGGTTGTCTCTTTAAAGTTTCAATGTGACTCGGAATGCTCCCAAATGGTTCAGCTAACAGAGGTCATAAAGGACTGTAAGCGGCAGTTCACCAGCGAGGGCAAATTTTTTAAAACTACTTAGTTTTAATACTTATACTTATACTTATAATTTTAAACTACTAAGTTTAAGTCGTTTTTAATATTAGTTTTTCTTTTTACTTTTTTAAAATTAAGACAGATTTAGTGTTAGTTTTGTTAACTTTTTAATTTTGTAATTAGGTATCATAAGATTTAAAACTAATAAATAAAATAAATAAAATAAAAAAAAAAAATCTTCGAGAGTAAACCTCATTAATTAGTATTAATTACAATTCTTACTTACCTACTAATGCTGTCACTAAAAACATAGGTAGGTAAAATACGTTTTAAATACAGATGCTTACTATCTTATCTACATAATTAAACTAGCAGCCTCCAACAGCATAGCCTCTTAGCAGTTTAGTTTAATTGTTTGTTTGTAATAAAATATTGAGTTTCTGAAACCGACATGGCAAAGAGAACAGTTTATTGCACAGTTTGTGACATATCTATTAAAAGTAGCGCTTTCTCAGCCCATTTACGAAGTACAATACACAAAAATAATAATTCTATTGAAGTAAGTAGTGGCATTGAAAAAGTAAGTAGTGCATTCCGCAGTCGGATTGCATCGTATCGGGTGCGGCCGGGCTCGGGGGGAGACGGTGACGTCAGCGATCGCAGCACGTGCCCGCCAGCTGTGTTTTTACGCGGGCTCCGATCTCGTGTGCAGGAGTTGCTATCTGCGCGACAAGCTACCTATCATTCTATTAAAGTCAATTTTGAATTTTTTGCTGATTTTGCTTTACTTAACAGCACAAGTGAAATAAAATCATTCGCAACTGAAAACGTGATATTTCATCAGAATTATTGTTTTAGTGAAATATATTCGAACGCAGTCGATACTATTGTAACAAAGATTGACGAATTTCAAGAAAGAGATAGTGGTTGGGCTTTTATAAGCAATTTATACTTAGAAGTCAATATTAACAAATATAACCCATTGAGGGCTGGTCAGTTTATAGAATTACCGAAATGTTTAAAATCGAGACACGCATGCATAAATATTCGAAATAATGATGCGTTCTGTTTTTTGTGGAGTGTAATGGCTGCGTTATTTCCCGTAAGCAATAATGCCCATCGCATATCATCGTATCCGCGCTACGAAAAAATTCTCAATACTGATAATATGACTTTTCCTGTAGGGTTTTTGGACATTCGAACCTTTGAGAAAAATAATCCTAAAATTAGCATAAACGTGTATGGTCTAGCAAACAAGTCACAGATTGTCGGTCCTCTGTACAAAACAGAACGTAGAAAAAAACACCATATCAATTTACTACTATTAGAAAAGGGTAATTTTAAACATTATTGTTTAATAAAAAATTTAAATAAATTATTAAGATCCCAGTTAACAAAACATCATTCAAAAATATATTTTTGTGACGACTGTATGATATTTTTTAATAAAATGGAAACATTTGATGCTCACATTTGTAGCGGTGTTCGGACTGTGCTACCGGATCAAGGAACCGTAATACAATTTAACCATTTCGAAAGAATGCAAGATATGCCGTTCGTTATTTATGCGGATTTCGAATCTTTATTAGAACCTAAATCGAGTGGTGACGGGCTAGATTCAAAAAATACAATTGTGTTAGAAAAACATTTGCCAGCCGCTTTTGCGTATTATATTGTCTGTTCGTATGATAGCTCTCGCAATAAATACGTATCGTATCGTGGAAAAGATTGCGTTGAAAAATTCATAGAATTTCTCAAAAAAGACGTAAAAGAAATAAACAAAACTTTAAAAAAAACCATTCCAATAACGTTATTATCAGCTGAAGAGCAAGAAAATTTCGATAAATGTAAAAATTGTTTCCTCTGTGATCAGTTATTATTGGACGATAAAGTCAAAGATCATTGTCATTTGACAGGCAAATATCGAGGTGCGGCACATTCTTACTGTAATCTACAGTTTTGTTTACCTAAATTTGTTCCCGTATTTTTTCACAATTTAAGCGGGTATGACAGCCATTTATTTATTCGACAACTAGGAGATACCCCGGGGGGAATAAAAGTCATTGCCAAAAACAAAGAAAATTATATATCTTTCACGAAGTTTTTTCATATGAAACTTCAGGAATATTTTCCAGTTAGATTTGTAGATTCATTTAAATTTTTAGGTACCAGTTTAGGAAAACTTGTAGGTAACTTGACTAGTAATGACTTTGCGCATTTGTCTTATTTTTTCCCAAATAAAGAGCACTTTGATCTAATAAAACGCAAAGGCGTGTATCCCTATGAACACATGACGAATTGGAGTTGTTATGATGAAGATGTGTTACCGCCGCGAGAATGTTTTTATAGTACTTTGACCAATGACACCATTTCTGAATCGGATTATTA
Organism: Scoparia ambigualis; assembly: GCA_963921215.1. NCBI lineage: Eukaryota > Metazoa > Arthropoda > Insecta > Lepidoptera > Crambidae > Scoparia > Scoparia ambigualis. The sequence goes on from OY992514.1 coordinate 7,881,668, forward strand.
TCACGCTCAACATGTTTGGAAAACGTTTCATTTGAAAAATCTCGGTGAATACACCGACTTATACCTTAAAACAGATGTAATTTTACTAGCAGATGTATTTGAGAATTTTCGTCTAACTTGTAAAAATAATTATAGGTTAGATCCTGCATTTTACATGACCGCTCCAGGACTAAGTTTCGACGCAATGTTACTTAAAACTAAAGTGAAATTACAACTTATTGAAAACCTAGAAATCGTACGTATGCTTCAAAAGGGCATTCGTGGTGGGGTATGCTTATGCTCCACTAGGTATTCCAAAGCGAATAACAAATATTTGTCAAATTATAATCCGTCCATCTCCGATAACTATTTATTTTACATTGATTGTAATAATTTATATGGGTATGCAATGTGTTCATACTTGCCCTATTCTGATTTTGAGTTAATCAGTCAAACGGAAATAGATAAACTTAATATTCTCCAAGTACCCAATGACTCGAAGTATGGGTATATTTTAGAAGTTGATTTGGAATATCCGGAATACTTACATGAGTTGCACAATGACCTTCCTTTTTGTCCTCAGAAGTTTACACCACCCGGATCAAAATATCCCAAATTGATACCTAATTTGTACGATAAATTTAATTATGTAATACATTACGTACATTTAAAAACGTGCTTACAACACGGTTTAGTATTAAAACGTATTCACCGAGTAATCAAATTTAAACAAAGTCCTTTTTTAAAACCATATATAGATTTAAACACAGAGTTACGTCAAAAGGCTAAATCTACATTTGAACAGGATTTCTTTAAATTATTAAATAACAGCATTTTTGGGAAAACATTAGAAGATACTGAAAAAAGACTCAACGTTCATCTGGTTAATCAGTGGAATGACACCAGAAATAAAACAAAAAAATGTTACACAGCCGAACAATTGATATCGAGGCCTAATTTCCATAGTTCCACGGTTTTTACGGAAAATTTTGTAGCAGTGCAAATGAAACCAGAGTTAATTACTTTGGATAAACCTATCTATATAGGATTCGCTGTTCTGGAAATATCTAAAAATCATATGTATGATTTCCACTACTCCACAATGAAACCTTTTTATGGTTCTCGTTTAAAATTATGTTATACGGACACTGACAGTTTTTTGTATAGTATAGAGACACCTGACATATATAACGATATAAAATTAAAGTTTCAGTCGTACTTCGATACTAGCAATTATACTAAAAATAATCAGTATAATATTGTATGTCGAAACAAAAAGATTCCTGGGTTATTTAAGGACGAGCTAGGCGGGCAACTTATTGTTGAATTTGTAGGACTGCGATCGAAGTTATATTGCGTGAAAACTGAAAATAACGAGTTAAAAAAAGCAAAAGGAGTAAAGAGACCTGTAGTCAAAACTCTTACTTTTAAAGATTTTAATAAAGTGTTATTGCACAATAAGTTGATAAAGAAAAAGAATGTTGTGTTTAAGTCTCTGAAACACGAAATTTTTACTCAATCTGTTAACAAAGTTGCCTTATCTTCAAATGATGACAAACGAATTATACTTAAAGATAAAATATCCACTTTGTCATGGGGGCATAAATCTAGTTTGTTCTAGAAAAAAAAGAAGATTTTCTAAAAGCGGTTGGAAAAGATTGCCCGGCCGCATTTACTTACTGATGCTATTGTTACACGATTAGCTATATGCTATATGCTTCATAGTTTGCATGTTGTTTTTGAATGTAAAACCTACAAGACTTATGTATAGTTATTGCGATTTCATAACAAAAACCACCTTTATTTTATTAAAAGATTTTTAATTTGTATAATATTATTACATGAGTTAATGAAATTTAATATTATTACATTGTATCTAATATTTTGTATCATAGTAAATACTTTTATAAATGTATTCAGTGTATTATTTAGTAAGATAAGCTTTTTATAAATAAATATACTTATTTTCAGTAATACAAAAATTGTATTATTTCAAATATCACCATGACGTTTCCACTGTAAATTAACTACAATTAAGTATCCTACATTCTCTCTGCCTAAATATTAATGTTATTACCGTAGGTTATAATATTTTCAATAACGTAAAACCTCAGATGCGGTGCCCGAACAAGTTCAAACATGTTCATTGACACTATGTCACGTTATGCAAATCTGTAATTTGAATGCATACATCTTCCTAGATATTTGTTTTTTTACTTATTATATATTTTTCAATAATATGATACCCGGTGCCAGCAGAACAAGTCTATACATGTTCATTCCCACGATTGCTGCTATATTACGTTTTGCAATTCAGTAATTTTGATGCATACGACAGTAGTTCCCTTCCACAGTCCAGTCAGTAGCACTTCGTTAGCCGATCTATACACAACCGAGCAACTGCCGCCCGCTGTTTAGTACCTACCTACCTTATTGCACTTCAGAATTTATTCTTTGTAAGTATTACTACCTAATATTAAGCATTTAATATTATTTATATGTTGTATAGTTTATGTTAATCAATAAATGTTTCTAATTTTTCGCAGATCATGGAAGATTCTCAAGACATATGTGGAACCTATTCTCCATCCATATACGCACAAGATCCTAATTTCTGTAGCCCTACCGAAGGCCTCGGTAAATATGTACAAGAAGCATTGGCAAAAAAAGCAGCTCTTAAGAAGAAACAAAAAAGAGATGCAGCACGAAGAAACTGTAGAGATGTGGCGTCGACTTCATATGTAATCACCAAGGATCAAAAAAAAGGAAAACGGCTGATACAAATTCAAGTAGTGGACTTGGAGAACGAAGCTGCTGCATACTCAAGATCTTCAGCAGAAACTACACAGTGCAGTGAAAATGACAATGACAATGGTTGTGTGATACTTAGTGCGCAATATGTGATGCGAGACTCTATAGATGAGATAATGGACCTCACTGAAAACTTAATAAAAAAGATTTCCAGGAAAATTACTAGTGATGATTATTTTTAGTAATTGTTACTTTATTGTTAAACTATTAAAATTTTAAAGTTATAAATTTTTAAGGTAAATCTTAGTTTGTTATTTGAAATAAATAAGTCTTAGTGGTAATCTGTAGAAAACATATAATTAAGTAAGAAGTACTTGATTTATTGTAAAATTATAAAGTAAAAAGAAAATAGTAAAAAAATCTATGTGTAAAATATTCAACAAAAGATATGTAGTAAGTAAAATACTTCTATTATATTTAATTGGTAAACCTTAGTTAAAGAATTTCAAATAAATAAATAAGTCTTAGTGATGAGTTTGTATAAAACATAATTATGTAATAATTACTTGAAGCTAAGTTTAATGTTAAATAAAAAAAAAAACAAATTAGTATATATATATATATATTTTTTTTTTTTAATGTAACGAACTGTTGTAACATTGTTAGATTTTAATGTGGTTTTAATTAAATGATATTTTAAGATACTGAAGTTGTTTTATTATTTTACTATGTGAGGGAATTATTAAAACTGAAAGACTTTTTTATTTAACTTCTATTTATTTAAATATCTGACATCGATACATTATTTTCTATAATCCATTTTCTAATGCATATAACATTTCTTAATGCACAATACTTTATATGGTTGAAACAATTGAATGAAAACATATCTTTACAGTAAAGTTTACTTAGAGTTTCTAAATTAGGTATACCTTTATCACTTATATCTAAAACATTTTCATGTCCACATAATTCTCGCACCCATTTAATTTTTTCTTCTCCTTTTACTATGATCTTGCGTTCTTTGAAGTAAGGTTTAATGAGTCTTTTAAATTCTCTGTAGTCAATATGTCCCTCACTCCATCGGTATCCTCGGTTTCTTTCTATCCACCAAACATGTTTCCTTTCTTCGAGAGTAAGTGTAGAAAATGGATATGGAGGTTTAATTAAAAATATTTGAGTGTGTTCTGATGTGCCTATAACTAATTCCTTGATAATGAATTCATTTTTCTCATTTTTAAAACCTTGCACATCCACTATTATAACATCTTTATTCATGATAGTTTTTTAACGATGTTACTCAGAGGCTTATATTCAAATATGCAGTCGTTCAGTATAAGACAATATGCGGCGGTCTGATCAGGTATCTCTTGATCTGTTTCTATTTCAACCCGAACGTCAATTGATCCCTTTAGCGTTTCGTGTTGGCGAGAACAGTCAATAACAAATAAAGGAGCGATATCTTTGAACTCTTTCAAACTCAACAACGGCTCTGGTCGACGACCATGATAAGACTGCTGAAATCTTGCATACTGTTCGTATATTAATGAAAACTTGTTGTCAGCAAAATTAATATTCATTCCTTCATAAGGGTAATATGATGAATTTAAAAATACTTTGACATCACGAATAAAGCAATGATCGAACTCTGCCATAGACTGTGTCACATTATGTTTACGGTTAGTTTGTAAAGCAATTACTACAAATCGTGGTTTTTCAATCTGAGATGAGGTTTTTATAGACCAAGCGTGTTTACGTGTTGTGGGTAGTAATGGATACTCATACAAGTCCCAATTACGAAATGCTACTGTAATGGGACGATCTTTTTCTAAATGCTTTAATAAATTAATTCTTTCGCGGTCTGAAACTTTAATGTGAGGAACTCGCCAAACAATTTTACTTATTGTTATATCCTCCACAACTTCATCGGTATTTAGTTTCAAAGCATTGAGATTTGTGTTGCTTCTCAATAATACTAACTCATGTTTACAGTTAATTATGATTTTTTCATAATCTTCTGCAAAACCCAATATTTTGTTTAGAGGAATTGATGCAGAAAATACTCCATTGCTGACATTGGTCGTACCTGTAGGTGACCAGCCCCAAACCTTTGCACATTTCGATTCATTTTCATTCAAGGAAAGATAAGATTTTATAGTTGTAGAAATCCCTGTATTTTTTACCTTATCTATTTCTACACCATTTAATTCATATCGAATATCTTGAAAAAGAAATAAAGCTGGATTATTAACAAAATGCACACTTGTCACTTTTTCTTGTTGTTTAGTAGTACTGTTAAACTTATACACATTGACTCTGCCCTCAATGTACAAACTGCTGAGTGCAGGCAACACATACAAATCTTGCTGATTAATAGGTATTCGAATTTCATCGTTCTTGTTAAAACTTGTTACATATGGTTTATACGAATGATATTCGAAACTTTCGATGCTGTTATCGTACGATGCCGGTTGAGTTATATTTAAAATATTCATTTTAACAAACCCAGTAGTTTTAAAAATTCCTTATTGCTTTTGGTTAGCTTCTTCTTTAAACGAAGCGGTGTTCTTTTCTGAGAGGATCTTTTGGAACTGACTTGAACAGTAGACGTAGATGGGGTTTTATTGAAATTTAACATTTTTTTCTAAAGTGTAAATACAGCTGTACTTCTTCACCGCGTAAGTTGATCTGCTTATTTTCAGCGTCTAGCAACCTTATGTTAATAGAGTTGATTGAACTTTGATTGACGGGAAAATAAATTAAGTTTTTAGGTATTTCGATGATTCTATAACCTGGTGGTACGTTAGGAACAAATTCGTAAATAATATGACTTGCTTTCCCGTTCACAAATGACCCGCTGATTACATCACATTCGATTCGCACTACAGTTGTTGATAAAATGCTGACGGGATACCGAGACTCGGTGCTTATATTAGCTGTTATTGTATCCATACCAAAACCTAAAATTTTACCAAGAGAATCATTTTTATCGAAATACACATTTTCAGAACAGTAAATACATGTTTTTAATGTATTATTATTGCAAGTCAATTTTAGCGCAGCGTCCTTAATGTTACTTTTCAAAAAGTCACAAATATCTTGAAGTTCGTAGGATCCTTCAGGTATTTCGATAATTCTATCACTGCCATAGTAAAATTTATTATTTCTTTCATCTATGTTCGGGATAGAATTAAAAGTTGAAAAATATAAGAGTCCACACTCATATTCTCCGCGTAATTGCAAGGTTGGCGAGTAATTTGTTATTAAAGATTCTCCTCTGCCAGTTATTGACACAGTGAAAGACATTTTTGTACTGATAAGTTTTTTTATTTCATTATCAATATAAATGTTTTTTCCAATAGTCTCTTAAAAAATTTAAACAAAGGTGACCACAGTTTATAGTTCCAAACTTTTGATACTGAACATAATTATAATTTATAGACATGTACCTTAAATAATTTATCAACTCTAACGGTGGCTTTAGATTGCCAAAACTATCAAAATATTCACAGTCGTCATTATGCTTAACGTAGGCTACCCAATGGGTTCCGGGATTATCAGAACTATCTAAATTTATTATAGCACACTCGATCTTTCTTGGTTTTGAAGGCAGTGCATCTCTCATAAAAACTCCTCGAAAGTGTGGAATATCAGTAGCATGCTCCAATATATCGAAATTAGTGAGAGGGCGTCTGGGTAGCCGTTTCATTAGTTTTTTGAAGGATTTAGATATAAACCAGCTCCTTTTTTATGAGGCTTGATATACAGTCCTTTTCCTAGAGCTACAGCTTCCATCATCTTGTTATGTCGTTCAGATTCTTGAAGATTTTTCTGAGCAGCCTTGTAATCATTGACAGCCTTTGCTATACCTGCTGCACCACCAGCAAGTGAACCTAGAGCTGACAATCCAGCGAAAATTGGAATAAGAGGTAAGAAACCCCCACTTTTTGGTATAGGAATACACCGCGGCAAGCGTATTCCTTTTTTATTAGTAAACAGTTTTTTTGCAGCTGCATATGCATATTTTATAGCTGTGTGATTGTCTTTAGATTTTAATTTTTTAATTTTATTTTGGATTTTTTTAACACCAGTCATAAATGAACTTACTCCAGCCCCAGCTTTGAGTTTTGCTTTCATAGTTTTCTTTACTATCCATGAAGCAACCTTTTCTCCTTTTCCAGCATCTCTCGATTGCAATCTTTTCTTAGCCATATTCAAAAGTTCTAAATCGGCGTTATGTCGAACGTGTAAATCACTGTTGTTGTATGCGATATCGTGATACATGCAAGCTTCATCCAATTTGTTTATGCCCCGGTCGCCCCTCAGTAACCGTTTCTTAAGTTTTGTTCCGGGACCACAAAATTGATAACCAGGTAAATGTAACTCAAACGGTATATTATTTATTATGTCGTTAATAATACCACTTCCTTCCTTCATCGATGTTTATCAAGTGACCGTATCAAATATTAATTCTTAATTTATATTATAACACCAATGCATTTTTATCAATCCAACTGTTTTCGTCATCACTGAGACCTAACCATTTAACAAAAAGTTTGTTTCCTTTTCTTTTTATAACCTTTTCAATGAGATATAGATCTGGAAATTTTGTTCTCTGTAATTCATAACCGTAAAAAGATCCTAAAATTCTCTGCCTATGGTTATCTTCTAAGTGGTAAGTTACTGGAGTTGTATGATTGACTTTAATAACATTAAATATTTCTGATGACCAGTTTGGGGTATAACCTTTATAAAAATCCCCTTTGTATTTACTTATACGAACATGATCTCCAACTCGCAACTTTAATTTATGGTTCATCTTGTTACTTTGTGATTTAATAATGTTAGATCTGACAACTATTTGGTTTCCTTTATTAACCTCAATTGGCTTAAATTTTGTTATTCGATGTCTAGTGTTATTATAGCATTGGACTACGTGTTTCAAATTTTTTTGCATCCATTGATATTGACCACATAAGCTAAATAGCTTGTAAAGGTGACCTTTTAGTGTTCTTATTACTCTTTCGACAATTGATGCTTTTTTTATAGAGTAAGTGGAATAATGATTAATGCTATACTTTACCATCAACTGTTTAAAGGTATCATTATAAAATTCCTTGCCTAAATCTGTTTGTAAATTTTTAGGCTTTCGAGATGAATTAGATAATATATTTAGCATTGCTTTTGTAACACAACTTTTATCTTTTGATTTCAAAGGATTAACCCATACATATTTCGATAAAGTATCAATTACTACTAAAACATATTTATATCCTTTATTAAAATGTGAATACTTCTGAAAATCCATAAGGTCAGCTTGCCATAAATCATCTATTCCTTTTATGATTGTATATCGACGCGGGAAATTTCTTCTTGCTGCTTTGTGTAGTTCATTGACGATGTCTTTTTTACTCATTTTTATTTTTTTGGTTTATCAAAAAATCAATCTCTGTTTTAGTATAATATAAATCACTCAAACGATTTGAAGTCACCTTATCCAAGCTATTTAGGTATTTCTTAACATCAAGATAAACTGTTTTTATTTCGTTTCTTAGGTCTTGAACTGTTTTATCTAAATAGGCTTTATTTACTGCTTCGTCGTCTTCGTCTGGAGAGGTTAAACCTTTCAATTTTGATGATTTCAAATCGTAGTGTCCTGTATCTGACTTCACCAATGTATCGCTGAAGGTATCAATGTATTCCGCTAATCGTAGACGCTTATGAACATGATGACCAAATTTGTCAATGTTCATTGCTGCACTGATGCGTTATTCAAAGTGAACCATTTCCCTGTCAAACGTTCTTTATATTTCATATTCTTGATTATTCCTGCTTCCCACAGTTCTTCCATAATTGCGATAATTTCATTATCTAAACCGGTGTTACCTGCATCTCGTGACGCAAACAGCAATTTTAATCGATCTACCAACTCATTCGGATCGTCCCAATAAACAAGGTCTGTATTTTTCTTAACTTTTTTTAAAAGATTAATACCTTTTCCCTGTGAAAGGCTTTCCATGCTAGTAGTCACATTTTTAGAGAATTTAAATAGTGGTTTGATAATATTCATATATTTATACCCTTTATTGCTGTTTATTGGTTTGGTTGGTTCAAAATTACGCCTATGGGCATTGGTGTCTATTAGTAGTAGTTTATATTTATCTAAATCATCTTCTGTGATTACATCTACATTTGGTTTCTTTTTAAACAATAGCTCTTTTAAACCAAGAGTTTTTTTATAAACACGGTTTCCAACTTTCAAAGTGCTGTCATTGTCATAAACACGAGATTTTCCGAGCATTAGTTTACCTCTGTCATGTCTGATTCCAAAAGGTATATCATTCATTACTTCAGATGATGTTGACCAAGACAAAGACTGATTTTTATAGCTTGGTGACGATTGTAGAGATTTAAACGATCCATCACTCACATTATGGTCTTGAGTAGTTGTTACAGTAAGGGTTTTGTTAGATTTTTCATATAACTCCTGATCTGGCTCATCTTCTTCACTGCTAGGTTCACTAAATTGTTCAATAGAAGAATAGGACTCCTCGCTTACATTTTTTTTAATCTTTTTAAAACTGGGAGTATCATTCTTTTCTTCCACATTGTGTTTTCCATCATTTTTACTTGTTAACAAATTAAGAGGGTCAACTATAGGTTTGAATATGGTTTCCAAGGTCATATTGCTTGTATTTTTTGCATCCTTGATCATATCTACTTTTCTCTTTACAGCTGTTGCCGATTTTACTAATTGTTTTTTTAGATCTATTTCCATGTTTTTTTTTTTTTTTATGAAGTTTCCTTTCAACTCCAAATCACAAAAGAAAGTGATTTATAAATAAAATTACAACGGCTTATGTATATTAATCTACCACAATGAACGTATCAAATGTCATTCTATAACATCCTTTATTTCGTTCACAATCCTTATTTATTACAATATAATTGTACGGCTTTCTCCAAACAGTTGAGCACATTACACGGAATTGAGACCATGACATGTCAGACATTACATGTTCTTCATAAACGTGTTTTAAATTTATATCGTCTTGCTTGAATAATATTATTAGGTTTGCATTGTCCCTTACAAGTTGTTTAGGTATTTTTGTATAGGTTTGATTTATATAAAAACAATCTATATTTTTATGACGTCCCATAGCAAAATAATCTCGGATGTGGTTTTGGTTTTCACAAGCAACGTCGTCAAATATGATAATTGAGTTAGCCAAAGCTTCGTGTGGACTTAAAATTTCACTGTTATCATTGTATTTGTTAAAAGATGTACCTGCTACCATATCTAATACCTTTTCTAAAAATATGTATTTAGGCTGATATAAAGATTTTGAATATACATAAAGATTATGAAAACGAGGACCGTCACAATGTAATAATAGACTAATTACTAAGTTGGTCTTTCCACAATTGGAAGGACCACAAACAATACAACGTATACTATTCGGCAACAAATTACCATGTCGTTTTGGTTCATTCGATAGCGGAGGACATATGCATTCTATTTTTAACGATTGTTTTTGTTTGACGAATTTCATAATCAGCTGCTTGCACTTGACCACAGAGTTCGAAGGAATTTAACAAAATGATTTTATAACATAGCGCCAAAACATTTAAACTCTTGAGGTGGGTGGTCGAATAAATTATAAATAGCAAACTTCAGTTCATTGGTATCCAAGAATCGATTTGAAGTGAGTAATGCTTTTTTTTTTTTTTTTGCACTGTATTATATTGCTAAGGTAAAGCTACTAAGTAAAAAAAAAAAAAATATGTTATCGGGTATGAATGATCGATTTACCTATGCTATTTATTACGCTGATAAGTATTTGGATGCCACCAGCCCCTGGGCGACAGGCATGAGCAATCGGCCTAGATACTTTTCAACGGAATAATTGTATCTGGATGCCACCAGCCCTTGGGCGACAGGCATGAGCAATCGGCCTAGATACTTTTAATGGAATAATATCTGGATGCCACCAGCCACTGGGCGACAGGCATGAGCAATCGGCCTAGATTTTATTCCTTAGCATCAGCCACTGGGAAAAATTGAAAAATCATATTCCATTACCAGATCACGACAAAAACTTGCTGTTAGGTGCCACCAGCCTAGACGAAAATGAAAAATTTCATAGTGGTAGCTACTGTGCGTAATCCAAATTTAGGTTTTGGTTAGCTAATAGTGTATCATAGTGATAAAAACAGTGAATTTTGGTGACTCAATATGGAAAACCTACAATATTCCGTAAGTCTGCACAACATTTCATAAATGATTATTGGGCATCCTGGAACACTTTTTTACGACATTGCTCGAACGGCAGTGAGATCAATGGAGTGAAAAAAAAAGTGTTCCAGGATGCCCAATAATTACCTACTTACACTATACTAACATAATTTTAGAGGGAGACATAAATATAGATATAAGAGAAAATAATAATGACTCTAACTCGCATGTATACCTTGATCTGTTGGCTTCTCATGGTATGTTACCAGCGCATCTGTTTCCAACACACGGAGAAACATGCCTAGATCACCTCATGCTTAAAAGTAAACTCCCCGCGTTTTGTCATGTAGCAGAGACATCCTTACAGACCATGACTCTCTAATTTTTCTTTTAGAATTTAGGCATCAAAATAATCAATCCGTTAGGTCGGTAACTAAGAACGTCCATTATAATAAACTTGACGAAGATATGGCCAAATTAAATCTTGCTATAATTTATGAAGCACCTGAGGTGAACTCTGCTGTTTCTTTGTTTATAACGGAGTTAACAAAAAAAATCAGTGCTAATACGAAATCTATCAAAGTTCCAAATTGCAAGAGGGTAATTAAACCATGGATTACAACTGGTCTGTTAAGATGTATAAGAAATAGGGATAAATTACACCAAAAACTTAAGAAATACCCAAATAATGAAATAGTTAAAGCCACTTATAAAAGGTATAGAAATTTTTGTGACTCGCTACTAAAACGGCTAAAACGAGATTATGAAAGATCCCAAATTCAAACGGCTGCCAAAACTAATAACAAATCGCTTTGGGACACTATAAAACAAGTTGCACACTTAAAAAAATACCAAAACCATGCCTCAGACTTAATATCGTATTCCGACCCCTATAGCTCTGTCAACAATGTCAATATATTTTTTGCATCTATTGGGAGAAACTTAGCAGAGAAAATACATAACAAACATTACTGTAAAACATCATCCTTACCCTCACAACCCTTTTCATTCTACCTTTCACC